>PVIA01006300.1:70777-99741 GCA_004024845.1 Tonatia bakeri | reverse complement strand
TGCTGGAAGCAACCTAGATGCCCATCAGTAAATGAATGGATCAAAAAACTATGGTACATTTACACAATGGAATTCTATGCAGCAGAAAGAAAGAAGGACCTCCTACCCTTTGCAACAGCATGGATGCAACTGGAAAGCATTATGCTAAGCGAAATAAGCCAGGCAGTGAAAGATAAATACCACATGATTTCACCTTTAACAGGAACCTAAACAACAAAACAAAGAAAGAAGCAGGGTATAGTCAATGACACTGCATTAGAGGACAGGCAGAAAGTGACCAGAAGAGAGAGAAGAGGGAATTTCAGGGGAAAAGGGGAAGGGTTTGCAGGAACAAAGTTAAAAGACACATGGATAAAAACTAGGGGGAGGGTGGTAATGGGAGGGAAGATGGGAGGGTTGTGGGTGGGCTTGATTGGGAGTAAAGGGGAGAAAACTGTACCTGAACAATCATTAAAATAAAAATAAAATAAAATAAAATAAAGAATACTACGAACAATAATGTTTTAAAAGGCTAGGGAAAAACTGAAAAGAAATCCAAAATATGCTGCCTCCTGCTGGTGTAAGTGATTTTGCTTCTATAGGCCTCAAATAAGAACAGCATATAAAGGACACATGGACAAAAACGGGGCGGGGGGGAGTGTGGAAATGGGAGGGAGGTGGGAGGACTGGGAGGGTGGGCTGGGATGGGAGTAAAATACAGAAAACTGTACTGGAACAACAATGAAAATAAAAAGAGAACTATAAAAAAATTTAAAAAGCATACGTTACTTTCATAAAAAGAGAAAAAAATCTTAATTGCTAACAGTTTGAATCAGTCGACTAATTCAGTAACTTTCAGTAATACAGCAAACAGGTTTATTTCTTTGTGTACTACCTTGAAATTTTTTATGATATTAAACTCAACTGATATTAATTAAAAAGAATTATATCCTCATGAAGTTTTATTGTCAGAGTTTTAACACTATTATCTTTAAAAAATGTGGTCTACAAAATGAGCTTTAAATAATTATTCTTAAACGTGAAGGGATGCTCACTTTACTCGTAAATTAAAAAAGCAAAATAAAACCAAAAAGAAGCATTTCTCACATACCAAAATGGCAAGTTTAAAATGACAATAAACTGGGTTGAGAAGACTATTGGAAAATACAGTCTCTCAGATAGCAATAGTGGGAATACAAAATAATTCCCCTATTGAGAAGAATTTGGCAACTTCTAGTAATACGACAGATGAATGTTCCCTTTGATCCAGAAATCCCACTTCTAGAAATCTATCCCAAAGGCATATTCCATAAATACAAACGACATTGGAACAACATTATTCATTCCTGCATTATCTGTAATGTTCAAACCCTGGAAAGCTCTCAAATGTCAATCAATAAGGAGCTAGTGAAATTGATTTTGGAAAATCAAAACAATGGAGTAATATACAGCTTCCTCTCCCCACCCCACCCCTGGAAAAGAACGTGCAAGATCTCTCCATGCCCTTATGGAATAATTTTCAGGGTAGATTGCCAAGTGAAAACAACGAGGTACAGAACAATGAAAATTACATACTATGTTTAGTAAGAAAGGGCAGGGGAAAAAGACCCACATACAACAGTAAGCACAACAAAAACCCTTCAAGATTATTCAAAAATTAATTTTAAATGGCCACATATGGCATCTATTTGAGAAAGGGAGAGTGTGGCAGTGCCACAAATAAAGGTAAAACTTTTGACTCTTTTTATATAACTCTGGGTTGGGATCATGTGAATGTTCTACATATTGAATTTTTTTAAATCCAATCAAAATAAACAGAAAGGCAAGACCTAAAATTGAAGCAAACAACAACAGAAAAAAAAAAGAAGCAAACTTAACTGCATGAGAATAGATAACAAACCACCTCAGAGACAAAAATTACTTTAAACAGTACTTAACTGTTCATTTTTAATAGGATATATTCCAAGGTAATAAAGAATGAGAAAGAAATCTTAAGTTCCTTTCAACAATTGTTATCTGTAATACTGGTATTGTTCTTTTAAATATGTGTGCATTAGTTTAAAACCAATACACATATAGTTTAAGACACACATATATACATATTCTTCATGCATCATGTATTAGAATAAATTAAATTAGTAACTTTAATATTAAAACCAGATTTTCAGTGTAATAATTATCCAAGTATAAAATCAGTGAAGCTGAGTGAATCTCTGACATTTTAAAATTGAAATGAAAATATCAGCATTTTTTTTTTATTGAGAAGGCCTACCAATCATTAAATTCCCCTGGTATACTGGTTCAAGACTGGGGCTAATTGATCTAAGACACAGGTAGGTGGAAAGGAAAAATGCTAGGGAATGACTTTATCTTCTTTTTTTTCAATTATAATTTACTTTCAATATTATTTTGTATTGGTTTTCAGGTGTACAGCATAGTGTTTAATAATTACGTACTTTACAAATTTTCTCCCCTATATTTCCAGTACCTACCTGGCACTATATGAGGGAGAACTCCCCCCAAAACAGAATTATTTTCTGGAAGGTGGGCCCCTAATAATACAGGCTTCCCTTGCTAGGTGAGTGTTCTAGGAAACCATCTGGATTAGTGTACCAGCTGGCATTGTTGTGAGAGGCTGAATTCAGTTTCAGTGAATTTTTCTGAAGCATCAACGTGTTTGCAGATTTTGTGATAGGTGATGGATATGTGTACCTGCCCGCACTGCACTGAGTGTTCAACAGATTTTGACCAAAAAAGATGGCATGACCCCCATGCTCTACCTTCCCTATTCACCCAATCTCACCCAGAGCAATACTTTTTGTTTCCCTGGATGAAAAAAGTCCTCAAAGGGAAAGTTTCTGCTGATGTGGAGGAGGAGGAGGAGAAAAAAAAAAAACAGCAGAAGCACTAAAAGGCATCCAAATCGATAAGTTCAAAAACTGTTTTGAGCAGTGGAAAAAAACATCTCGGTAGGTACACTGTATCAAACGGAGAGTACTTTGAAGATGACTGAAGTTTAAACATGTAAGAATACACAATTTTTTATAAATAAACTCCCAGTTTTGGGGGTCCCTTCCCATACATAGTTATTGCAATATTACTGACTATATTCCCTATTCTGTGCTTTACAGCCCCATGACTATGTTGAAACTACCGATTTGTACTTCTTAATTCCTTGACCTCTTTCAGTCCCTCTCAGTTTGGGGACTTTTGGCTAGCCCGGTTGGTAGAGCATGAGACTTTATCTTCTTCATTGTCCTGCCTTCAGTCAAGCCCTGGCTGTTCTTAGAAGGAGTACCTGGAGCTGCACGGGCCTCCCCTTAGTCTAGAATCAGGGAAGGATCAGCGTCTCTCTCTACTGGTGGAAGCATAGCTATTTCATCCCTCCTCTTCTGCCAGATGCGCACCGTTCCAGGGGGCAAAATGTATTTAATAGTCATAATCCCACAAATGCACAGAGATTCACAGGGAAGAATAATTCATCAGAAGTAAGGAACAATGAGATAATGCCTGCTCCAACCTGTCTCTAAAAAGCTGTGAGAATTCAGATAAGTCCCAGACCTTCCAGATGTCCCTATTTGTGTATTCATCTGTAAAATAAATGGGTTAAAATGTGGCCTCCAAGTTTCCTTTTTATAAAAGAACAATAGTATTTGAACATTCAATATGGTTTACTTTACAGAAGAAAGTCTGTTATCATACTAACCTCACCAAGACTATGCTCTCGGAAGCTGCAGAACAAGACGCTACACTTTTTTCCCCAAATCACTCCCTGGACAACAGAAGAGAAACTAGCATTTTCTCACCATAAAATCATGCACCCCTATTTCCTTTTAAGTAATTTAAGAGTTGGCTGTCAAAACACCTAAGTATGTCAAAAGAATTTCTGTCAATTAGATTCTTACAGAGCCTTAGTTTTTTCTTCCCATATATAAAGCACAATAGGGAAGTGTCTCTGCCCCACACTTTCAGAAAATCACCGTTTTGAAGGTGCAAACTGGAGAGAAGGACGTCTTGTGCAGACGGCCCCACCCACCATTTCCAACAATTGAGTTGCTGTTTGATCTTGCTGGAACATTTTGCCCGCTCTCATTTTTAACTGCCTCAAAGGAGTGGCGTTCTGCACTAGAACAATGTGACCAGAGAAACTACCCGGAGAATAAGACTTTCTTTTCAACTCTCAGGTCCTAATAGAAAGAAGAGGAATAATAGAAATGCAGAAGTCTAACTTGTATGAGAGCATAATTCGTAGCCAGCAAAGTCTTCTTCTCAGAGAGGACAGACAGCTTGTCACATCATGACATTCTGCGGCAGAAACCAGAGTCTACTGCCAAGAAAAATGGACCACGCTTTCCTAAATCTTGAAAAGTAATTGATTTCTGAAGGATTGGTTTAGTGTATGAATCAATTAAATCATTCTCTTCGATCCACCATTCTTACCACCAGTGATACAATTATCTTGTCAGGGCTTCAGTCTTTTCCAAATCAGCCTGATGAGGCTCATTAATCTATTTGTGACAGCTATCATTTTGAGTGTGAAAGGGCACTGGGTGTCCTGGTTTTAAAAACAGAAATAGCAAAGATAATGAATTCCCCGCAGAAACGAACAATTTAGCACAGGTTTACTCAAAGCTCAACATTCTCCATCATGAGGAAACAATACCCACACCCACCTGAAGGTGCACATAATTTGTATCCCCACAGGAAGGTGGTCTGGCACCTTGAACTAAAGCAGGACTGAATAAGCTATGATGTCGGAACTGATGATGGTTGGAAAGTTTGAGATTCCTAAGGAAAAACGAAATGAAACTAAACATTGCCTTTCTCCTACGTCAGCTGAAACACAAGCATCCTTGGCCAGTATGTGAGGTTTAGAGGTAACGTGGGTAGAAAAGTATTGTTCCCTCAAGAGAAGATGAAGATCTCTCCTTCACGTTAAAAAATAAAAGAGTTTTTATTAAGGATTCATCTGGGGTCCCCTGCAAGGCAAATGGCCATTGGAGGAAGACTGTAGCAGGAGAAAGGTCAGTTCTCAGCTCCCTAATGGGGGAACCAAACCCAGGTTCAAGGAGGCACCAAGATGGCCGAGTGGCGGAGATGACTGTGGGAACAAGTCTGGTTAGGCTGGACACAGGACTAATGGATGCCACTAATCTGAAGCTCACTTGCAGAAACATTGGACACCTGGTTTGGAAAGATGACGCAGCTGGTAGCAGATGTGGGAGTGAGAAGTGGAGAGCAGGACATCCACTCTGGCCAGAAGAGCTAGAAGTGGAAAGTGAGTGTGATCAGGTACAGAGGTATCAAAAAAAATCTCAGTTGCAGGTCTGGTGACCCAATACTCCACTCAGGAAGCAGCCTGGCTTAGTGTGGCATTCAGAATCACACCAGCCAGGCAGCAAGCTACTCAGAATGTGCCTGACAAGCTAGCCATTCTCCTCCTGTATAGATTTGGAATAAATTACTAAACCTCTTTAAGCCTCCATTTGGGTATGCATTAAACAGGGAATAATAATCCACACCTTATAGATTGTAGTGAGGATAAAATGAAGTAATGGTTGTAAAGAAATCCCTGTGATTCCTGGTACGTTGGAACCATTCCTGCACTAATGCTAGCTGTATCTCCTGATATCTTTTGTTTCCAGTCCCTAGGAATTTAGTCCTAATTGTCCACAAATGAAATTTGGGGTGCAAGGTGGGAGCTTAGTTTTCAGGGTCTCAGAGGATTCTGTCCTCATTAGGTGGAAAGGCGGAAGAGGGGATAGCCATGGAAACAGATCTATAATAACTGCCTCGGCACTCGTAGACTGTCACTAGGACAGCTGAGCTAATGGCCATCTGCAGGGTCAGGAAGGGACCCACAGAACCCTAACTCTGTTTTTTGTGGTTTTTTTTTCAGTAGCCCTGTGCTGTTATGAGGCATTTCTTAGCATGATAATTTTTTAGGAACACACATATCTTATTATAACAGAATTGATTGCATTATGAATTTAGGTAAGATTTACATTTTACTATTTTTATTTTATTTTTAAATTAAAACAAAACAAACAAAAAACAGCAGAAAGGAATGAAACAGACCTTCAGCTGGATCTGGTTTCAGAGGGGGAAGTGTCCCTTTGTCAGAAGAAGCCCCGGACACCACTGCTACTTCGGCTGAAGCAGTTTTACAGATAGCTGACATTTTCCATTGGAGGATGTGAAAATCCCAGTTCTGCTGGAGTTCTGCATTTTACCAAGGACACTGGAGCAATACACAATGAGGCGAGATTCACTCAAGGTCATGTATCAAAACTCTTTGTCTTGGTCTGCCTGCAAGGTCCTGGTACCCATCCAGAGGCAGTGAAGGGATGGGGGTGCTGGCAGGGGTAGAGGGTGTGCCGTGATGGAGTAATGAAGCATGAGTGACATGGATTTGAGACCCTGAAATCACTCGGGCAAAACCTTTAATCACCTTGGGTTTTAGTCTTCTCAAATTAAGTGAGAAAACAAAATTTTCCCTCAGAATAGGTACCCTCAACAAAATTGTTAATTAAAGGAAGAGAACCATTAAGAAATGAAAGAGACAGAGCTCTCATAAATACATTGATACGTATTGGGGGACACATAGGTTTTCAATAAATGAGGTAGTGCGTGCTCGTGTGAGCACATAGCCCTGGTGTGTGCACCTGCCCCACAAACACCTGGGTAGCACATTGGCACTGAGGCTCTCCTGCATGCACTGTGCTTGCTGCTAGAATTAGGGAGCCTTAGGTATCAAGATAATAAGGAGATAAGTGAGGCTTCCATTCAGAGGCAATTTATCCATTTTTTGACACACTCTAAAAGTCTTTCTACCATCACCTCACTCCCACCTATGTGCAAAGAGAAGCTTAGTTGACGGTATTGCAATAACTTTCCCCACAGCCAGCTTACCAGGATCTATCCTTGTCCTACAGGGAAATTTCTAACCAACAACTAATGTACATAGTACAGCACAGGGTCAAATAGAGATGAGTGAGGAAGGGGAAGAGCTCCATAAACACTTAGTTTTCATAATCATTGAACCTTCACTGGTATCATTCCATTTTATTCAAGATGGTTTCCAATGTTAGCCATGTACTGTATTCGACATGTCAGCCGTCAAAGTGAGATTAGTAGTGAGTATGTTTTGAGAAACCAATAATCTCAAGCACTTTACCCACCAACAGAAAAGTCTGAAAGAAGCCCTTCTGGTGTAGCTCAGTGGATTGAGCACGGGCTGTGAACTAAAGCATCACAGGTTCGATGCCCAGTCAGGGCACATGCCTGGGTTGCAGGCCACAGCCCCCAGCAACTGCACATTGATGTTTCTCTCTCTCTCTCTCTCTCCCTCTCCCTTCCCTCTCTAAAAATAAATTAATAAAATCTTTTTTAAAAAGTCTGAAACGACCTTCCCTTTGAAACATGATGTCTCATTTGTTTACCATGCTCCTTCTTTCAATGCAGACCACTTGCTGGGTCGCCGTCTATTGCAGAAAATGCCAAAGTCCACTTTATTCCTGTTAATTGTACTCAGAGAGTGAGAGAGAGAAATGAAAGGGGGAAGCCATGGAGTAATTGCTCTTATTTCAACTCATTGCAGAGAGGAAGTGCACGACAGATAATATAATTCGTAGGCATCGAAAAAGGCTAATTCACTTCTGACAAAGTAAGGATCCGGAGGAAACAAAGCAAGAGGAAGCCCTCTGCTGTCTGCAAATCCAGAGTCTCAAGCACTAGGGCATTCCAGTGATAGGGGCGTGGATTCTTCTTTGAAATGGGAATCCCTCTTTAAGATATCTGAAATGCCATGGCTTCGTAGGATGAAACAGGACCACGGTGACCTCCTCCCTTTTATTCTCATAAATCAGCATTTTCTGACTGCTCTACAGCATGCAGTCTGAGCACTGAATTCGGTGAGAAAGGCCATGTTTAAGCTGGCCCAGCATCCATTTGTCTCACTGTGATTTAGATACTAACACAGTGGGAGCTACTTTTCCTTGATTCAAGTGAAAAGCAAAAACAAAAAAAGGTAGAAAGGAGTCTGGAAATCTAAAGGCCCCGTCCACATAACTCAAGGTATACACACTGAAATCATAGCCTCTTTAAAGGCTTGGTAACTGAACTAGAAACTGCCTGACTTCCCATCCTAGGTGCTCTGCCCCCCCAAACACATGGCAGGGAAAGAGATGTAAGTAAGATAGCTGCCTTTCACAAGGGTTCATCTATTCGGTGACTGTTTGCAGTAAGACCCAGCATAACTCAGGGAGTGGCCTGAGAAGTCACAGATCCCATATCTGTGTACCATAGAAAGTTAACACTCCAGCCTATGGTTAGCTTTGTTTAACAGCCATGAGAAATCTGCAATTAGCTAGTGTTCCTTTACTCCTCGAGACTTTGCAGTTCATCAGAAACATAGACTCCTATAGTTCACTGTTTTATTTTTCTCACCTAGCTCTCTGAAGGTGATTTGAACAGAATCAGCCAGGCATTTATTTTGTCAAAAGGAATAGATTAGAGAAAAGGTATCAGAGAAAATGATTCTGAAAGCAGGTGACTATCAACTGAGAGGAACATAAGAAATAACATTGGAAATCGTTTTCTGGTGCTGCTCGTGGGTTCGGACGTAACACACCATGCTGTGAGCACCCGACATTAACCATAACAATTTCAGAGGGAGCTAGGACACCATAGCATCATATCCAGTGCATCCGTGTCGCTTACTTAAAGCCCCAAAGCTCAAGGCCACATATTGTTCGGTACTAATAAGACATAGTAAGGCATTACATTTAAACTATTCCCGAGGATGGTATTGGAATGCTCAAGTCGCTTTTATGTTATTTTTAATTAATTTGTTTATAGTTTACCACCATTAAAAACGACTTGGAATGTCTTTTCTACTATAAAGGTGGAAGAGCATCGAGGCTGGAGTGTGGTCCCCTCCTGGCTTCGCCCCTAGGGACCTGTGTGACTGTCAGAGGGGCAACGACACAGGAGATGGGCCAGGTCATTGGTAAAGTTCCTTCTGGTTCTGATCGTTTTCACACTGTTTACAGTGTTGTCGTCACAGTGGTTGGTGCTTCCCTGGTGATTACTCAGTCTGGCATATGCCTAGATCTGTGGAAGGAAAAGGAAACAGTTAAGCTTCACTACACGTCTGCTGTTTTCTGATACATTGTGTCATTTCATCCTAACAGCAAGCCTATAGGATGCTTCTGCCTGTGCAAATTGTGACTTAGGAAAATGAGAGAGATTTCCAAGCTCAACCAGTCAGTATTAGTGGTAAAGTAGAGCATTTCAATTTATTGCTCCAAAGTTAGCATGCTTTCCTCAACAAAGCTTCCCCTGTACATTAACTTCGTCTTGGAAATATGAAAAATTAGGAAATATTTTCTACATGTCACTTATATGACAAAGGAGACAGTCAACTATGGCTCCAAGTTCCTTGATGGCAGTATTTTATGTCATTCTTTACAGAAGTAGGGCCAATGATGGTATCTCATGCATCAAATTTTTTCAATAAATGCTAACTGAATAAATTAATTAATTGCCTTATAAATGATAAGTGAATGACTTAAATTTTATCTAAATGTGAATGAGTTCTTCAGACATATTTAATTTTCATATCTAAAAAATATAATTTAAATCTTTGTAACTACTGGTGATTTTTTCCCTAAATTTATATCTCATTCCAGAAAATAGTTTTATAACATTAAAAAAAAATTCCAAGATATGTACATTCAAATATTTGAAAGCATAATTTTAATGTGACAGTATATGAATTTTCAAATTTGACAAAGCACAAGTCACAGCTATAATTAAAAGAAAATAGTATAAATACAATCTTGATAGGTTCAAATGATTTGTAACTACCTCATATATATAATTTTCTAGCATCCAAGAAGTATTGATTTCTTAAGAAATCTTCAGTGACTAAACATTTAGTCCAAATTAATATTTCTACATGAATTATTGAGACTAAGAAATCTGAGTCAATATTTTGCCATTAGCATTAAAAAGTTTAATTTTATTATATTAAGCTCTCTTTAATCTTTTCTATTTTGAATGAGACATATCTTTGTTTTGACTTGATTTAGAAGAGATAGTGCCAATCCCAATTTTCTAATTCTGGAGTTATCACTATTTGCACAAAAGAGTTACAAAAACATGTAAACAAAATTTTAATGTACTTTTGTGAAAAATATTCCCTAATATCAGTTTTTGAGCCATTTTAATATTAAGTTACAAACCAAACAACCTTTAGGTAAGAGTGGTATTGCCATTAAACAAATTTGGCAACATAGCCGAGCTCTCCCCATTTTAAATTCATTTTACAAAATCCTCTGCTCAGTTGCTACTATATTTACCTGACTCAGAGTTCTGATTATCCTCAAGGCTCATTGCTCCTACCCAAATGAAAGCTGTATTATAGCTTTACCCCAGATTTCTGATGGATACTAAAAAACTAAAAGGACATCTAGCAAAATATGGCATATCCAACACATATTTGTCACACGCACATGCGCACACACAAGCAAGGAGATATGTTTAAAGATATAACCATACAAGGATAAATGAAACTGGAGAGAGAACAGGTGATATAAGCACAAATTTTTGCACATTAGAAAAGAGAGCAAGAGATAATAAATCAGCAGATCCAGATAAGTTGAAACACAAGCAAGTAGTAAAAACAGAGCCAAGAAACAACCTAATTTGCAATGCACACAGAATATGGATCTCACAGTTGAATGGATGGGAAATGTGTGTTTGGTTGAACTGAATCTTCTCTCATAGTAGAAGGTCAACACCTAATGTTTAAAATTGAAAAAGCTAAGAGTAGAGATAAAAGCATATTATTTTCCCTTTTTATTGAATTTATTAGGGGACTCTGGTTAACAAAATTACACAGGTTTTGGGTGCACAATTCTACAACACACCCTCTGTTCACAATATTGAGTGTTCACCACCCCAAGTCAAGTCTCCATCCATCACATTTACATCCTTATATCCCCTTCCAACTCCTTCTACCACCCTCCCTGCCCCACAATCACCACACTGTAGTTCTTGTCAGCCTGCTCTCTGCCCTAGTGAACAAATAAGCAAAACAGTGACAGACTCATAGATAGTAGAAAAACACATTATTTAAAATAAGGAGATAATAGTAAAGATAACAGGTTTTAAATAGTTGAAAAAAATGTGTTACTTCTGAGAAGCAGGCAAGTTGGAGTGAGAACAGAGCAATGATTATTTTAATTTGTTAATATATTTTATTGATTATGCTATTAAGTTGTCCCATTTTTTTCTCCCCTTTATTCCCCTCCATGCTGTATGCCCCTCCCACCAGTATTCTGCTACCTTAGTTCATGTCCATGGGTCATACATATAAGTTCTTTAGCTTCTCTATGTCCCATTATCAGTCTTAACCTTCCCCTGTCTATTTTTTACCTACCTATTATGCTTCTTATTCCATAGACCTTTTCCCCCATTCTCCCTACTCCCCCTCCATGCTGATAACCCTCCATGTGATCTTCATTTCCGTGATTTTGTTCCTCTTCTAGTTGTTTGCTAAGTTTCTTTTTTGTTTTTTTGTTTTTTAGGTTCCGTTGTTGGTAGTTGTACGTTTTTCATTTTATTGTTCATAGTTTTGATCATCTTCTTTCTCTTAGATAAGGCCCTTTTGTTAACATTTCATATAATAAGGGCTTGGTGATGATGACCTTCTTAAACTTAACCTTTTCTGGGAAGCACTTTATCTGCCCTTCCATTCTAAATGATAGCTTTGTCGGATAGAGTACCTTTGGATGTAGGTCCTTGCCTTTCATGACTGAATAGTTCTTTCCAGCTCCTTCTTGCCTGCAAGGTTTCTTTTGAGAAATCAGCTGATAGTCTTATGGGAATTCCTTTGTAGGTAACCATCTCCTTTTTCTTGCTGCTTTTAAAATTCTCTCCTTATTTTTCATCTTGGGTAATGTAATTATGATATGCCATGGTGTGTGCTTCCTTGGGTCCAAATTCTTTGAGACTCTCTGAGCTTCTTGGACTTCCTGGAAGTCTATTTCCTTTGCCAAATTGGGGGAGTTCTTCATTATGTTTACAAAGAAGTTTTCCATTTCTTGCTATTTCTTTTCTCCTTCTGGCACCCCTATGAATTGGCTGTTGTCATTTTAAAGGTATCCTGGAGGTTCCTGAGCCTCTCCTCATTTTTTTGAATTCTTGTTTCTTCATTCTGCTCTGGTTGAATGTTTATTTCTTCCTTCTGTTCCAAACAATTGATTTGAGTCCCAGTTTCCTTCCCATTACTGTTGGTTCCCTGTACATTTTCCTTTATTTCACTTTTCAGAGCTTTCACTTTTTCCTCAATTTTGTGACCATACTCAACCAATCCTGTGAACATCCTGATTATCAGCGTTTTGAACTGTGCATCTGATAGACAGGCTATCTCTTCATCTCTTAGTTGTATTTTTCTGGAGCTTTGATCTATTCTTTCATTTGGGCCATCTTTTTTCTTTCCTCAGCACACCTATTACTTAGTAAGAGGCAGTCTTAGGTATTCACCAGGGCAGGACAACTCACGTTGCTGGGTTGTGGTGCCATTTATGTGGAGGGGTCTAAGAGGGAACAATGCCACCTGCTGGCCTCTCTGCCGGCTTTCAGTCACTCCTCTGCTACCCACAAGCAAGGACTTCCTGCCAAGATGGAGCCATAGGTAGACACACTGTGCCTCCTCACACAACCAAAAGAAAGATAACAACAAATTTAAAAACATAAAACAACCAGAACTGCCAGAAAATCGAACTGTATGAAAATCTGACAACCAAGGAGTTAAAGAAGAAGCATTCATCCAGACTGGTAGGAGGGGCAAAGGTGGGCAGCAGGGCAGAGAGGACTCACAGCAAGGTGGAAGCTGGAGTACTGGGGCTGGTGATACGGTGGCTGGTGGACCAGGTGAAACAGTGGCTGGTGGAATGGGCAGTCCCATGTTTGCATGCAGATAAACTGGGAGGAACAACTGGGGAGCAAGGCAGACACACAACCCAGGGTTCCAGCACAGGGAAATAAAGCCCCAAAGCCTCTGACTAAAAATACCTGTGGGGGTTGAGGCAGTAGAAGGAGCTCCCAGAGACACAGGAGAGTTCACTGGAGAAACCTACAGGGTCTTTGCACATGCACAAACCCACCCCCCTTGGAATATGCAATGATTATTTTTTTGACTAAGACATGTAGAATGTGCATAAATATGTGCATCTGTAACTCTGATAAAAACAAAAAACTAAAGTCAACAAAAGAAACAAATAATGATCATTATTTTGTTGTAATGACAATGACAAATTATTCTAAAGCCCACAAACACATTCAGTTTTCTGAAGAGTTTTATTTTTTCATATCACATTTATCAAAACATGGCAATAGAGTGAACACTCTCATGAGAGAATAGCTAAATATTGCCTTTCTTACTAACAATACATGACCTTGGAGTAGTGACTGAATCATTTAGGAATCACTTTCCATCTATCTAACAACTGTATAGTTATGTACTGATGTCTTAAGACTCGTAGAACAAATTTGATCATGTGATAACATTGAGTGTGTGTATCCAATCCTTTAATTTTGTCAAAGAGTGGGTTTCATTTACATTGAAGTTAAATATATTTTTTCCTTCCCACTCTTCTTCCCCTGTCCCTTTCCCCTAGCCTTCTCTATTCACATGTTTATGCCTGATTGTTGCTCCCACCAACAGTTGCATCCCAAATGAGATGGGAGCAGACCAGTATCGATATTAACCTGGAAAGTGATACCGATACACTCACCAAGAAATATTGTTAGAAGGATTATGGTACAGTAGTTAAGAATTTGGACTGTAAAGGTCAATTGCACTGGTTCAAATCTCAGCTCTACCACTGACTAGCTCTTGGATCTTGGACAAGTTACTTAACTTCTGTCTTGTTTCTCTTTCTAAATCTTTACATTGGGACTCTTAGAAGTACCTCCTTAAGTGACTGTGGACATGAAATGATTTTATGTATTTAAGTTCTTAGAATAATGTCTAGAGCACAGCTGACACATACTGATATTAACGTTGTAATTACTGACCTCAGGGAGTGAGCACTATGTGGGAAGTAAGGAGGAGAGCTAGTGGGGTTATGAGATAGTACAAACTCCACTAATACATTAAAATAGCATCTTCTGTTTACTAACAGAGCTCTTTATTGTGGAAGAGGTGCATGGCTGGTGCAGCAAAGCATATGATTATTATGGTTATGGTGTTAAGATCCTGCTTCCTTATGAATGAAGGTATTTGTCTTTTGGTTATTTCATATTCTAAGGCCACTGGAGTTCATACACCTCCACTGGATGCTCAGTAAACGTGAACTTGCAATGTTAACATAATGATCCATTAGACCACAACTGTAGAATATTTGATATTGCTTTTTCTTCTTGCTGCTTATTAATTTTCAGGGTTTAATTGCACAGCTCAAAAGTAATGTGTGTCTTGGAAAGAAAATATTTACAAAGGGCAGGTAAGAGAATGCACGGAAAAATTGGTCATGCACAAAATCAGCATGCCAGATGGCATGACTCAGAGGGCATTAATGGAAGTGGCCAGGATGTCTGCAGTATCACTTATGAATTCCAGGTTGAAAATTGTAATGGCCTCCTAAAAGGTCTATTACTTCCAATCACTCTTACACACACCTGCCCACAGAATCCTTTCAGGCACAATTATAATCATGAAAGTTCCCTGTCCAAACATCTTCAATGTCTCCCCACCTGCTCTAGAAAATGAATTTAACCTGATGATCCAAAGCGCAGCATAGTCTGTTCCACACTTTTCTACTGAGCGCAGAACTTGGCTTTGCAAGATACAATCAAAACGCAATGTTTGACTTTTCTTAAATGCACCCTTAACTGGTTACCCCAATGCCTGAATTTAGGCTTTGTTTCACAGTTTCCCTGTACTGCTTCACCTCTGACTTTCCAAATTATACTCACACTTTATTTACTAAATCAAAGAACACTGCTTTATCAAGCCTGGATTGTTTTCCCTAAGCACATGCAATTTTTCTTTTCAGCACTCTCAGAGTTTTATGTCTATATTTTAATGATTCTCATATTGTCACACTTTATCTGTATTTAGCATCTTCTAGATGGTAGCTTCAGGGAAGACAGACCCTTGTAGACATTTTTAAAAATCATTCATAGAATCTAGTGCTTTCAATATAAACAATATGTGTCCTTATTGAATTATCAATAAATTGAGTTATACTGTCCAATAACACACTTAAGTTTTGCCCTCTTGCAAGTAGTCAGAGATCAAATTTCAAAGTTTTAAACCTGTTTCCTATCTTCTGGTGTAAATATAAATGATTTTCTAATTCCAATGTTTAAAAGCCTAACAATGATTGATTCAATCTTAGAAGACACTTAGTCAACAATTCATTAATCCCCCCAAATAATTATATTTTCATGTTTAAGTTAGTGAACTGACACAAGTGATTGGGTTATCAAATTTGAACCATGTAAACCAGAAATCTTACCTATTGTTTGTTTTCTTTTGCTGCTGTGACAAATGACCGCAAGTCAGTGACAAACTGAAACAATACTTTTTTTATAGTACTGATTCCAAAGTCAGAAGTCTGAAATAGGTGTCACTGGGCTAAAATCAAGATGTCCATAGGGCCACACTTTATGGGTTTCTAGGAGAGAACCCATGTTTCTGGCTGTTCGAGGCTCCTGCAATTCCCTAGCCCTTAGGCTTTCTCTCCATCCTCAAAACCAGCAAAGCTGAACAGAGTCCTTTTCATGCTGCCATTTCTATAGTTCTCACTCATCCACCTGCCTCCTCTACATGTAAGGGGCCTCGTGATCACCTGGACCTGCCTCGAAAGATCCAGCATAATCTCCTTCCATCAACGTGAGCAGATTCGCAATCTTAATTACATCTGCAGTTTAGTTCTTTTTAGCCGTATAACCGAACATACACATAGGGGCGGAGGCTTAGGATGTGGGCGTCTTTCATGGGCCAATATTCTGCCTACCACAGGTGGTATCAAGCTTTACTCATGACTTGAAGAATACAAGCAATTAAGAGGCACAGTTGATTATATGCTATGCATGGACGAAAGCAATTTGAGAGATTTGAATAGAAAAAGTAATCAAGTTGGAACCTGCAAAGCTAAAACTGAACCCTTTGGGAACTTTGATCCACAGAAAGAACTTATTATTGAAGATCCCCATTATGGGAAGGACTCGACTTTGAGACTCTCTGCCGACAGTGTGTGCGGTGCCACAGAGCCTTCCCAGAGGTCAGCTGGCGGTGGTCAGACTTTCCGCAGTGAGGGCTAGTGCTCAGACAGGGATCCAAGTGAATAACGTCCCACAGCTCAAGGGCAGTGCTGCCTTTTCAGTTGACCTACTGTTTCTTATCTTCAAAAAATTATTGTAGATGAAAATCAGTTGTTGTGTTTGGCAAAGGAATAAATAAAATCTTCGATTGTGACAGTTTATGGGGCACATGAAAGTGTTCTTAAGACTCGCAGAACCTCCCACTTTGCTTCGGTTGCAAACCGAACTGTAGAACAACCACGGAGAACATAACGAAGTAAAGCATCACTCGAAGGCCCAGGTCAACTTGTGAGACTTGTAAGGAATCTGCTCCACCTCTTCCCTAAGTCTGTGTGGACAACTTGAGGATAGATGTCCCTCTGTCCCCTGTACTACCTCTTTCTGCCAGGGTTTTTCAATGTGTAACAGGAGCCTTATCCATAGGAGCTCACGTCCTGGAGAAGTGTTCATTCGCACACACTCACGCACGCTTGCATATCAAAAAGATAGGAAACAGAAAGATTTATCGAATTAAACTTTGGCACTTTTAATACTTCCTAGTTTTTATCTACCTTGCTTATTTCATAAGGAAACTGGCGTATTGGTTCTTATTTCAGCCACTTGGCTATTAGAAATTTAATTATAGCCAAAAAGAGAAGAACATGTGTGTGCTGGTTTATCTTATGGTCTGTCTGAGGAACATTTCTGCTTTTATTTGCATATATAACTCAAATGTCAAATATAATTTTAGTTTAGCTGGAAAATTTAATTTACATAGTTGGATGTCCTGACCTGTGTGGCTCATTCGGTTGGGCATTGTCCTGCAAAGCAAAGGTCACTGGTTTGATTGCCAGTCGGGGCACATGACTGGGTTGCCGTGTTGGTCCCTGCTTGGGCACAGGTGAGAGGCAACCGGTCAATATTTATCTTATGTCCATGTTTCTCTCCCTCCCTTCACCTCTTTCTAAAAATAAATAAAATATTTACAAAGTTGGAAAAAGTTCTTTTATATTGGAATGCTTAAATATTGATATGGTAATGCCTGGGACAGATGGCTCAGTTGGTTAGAGTATCGTCTGTGCCAGTCTGATTCCCAGTCAGGGCACATCCCTAGGTTGTGAGTTCAATCCCCAGTCAAAACACTGGGGAGGCAACTGGTAGATGTTTCTTTCTCACATCCATGTTTCTGTCTGTCCCTTGACCTCTCTCTCTCTCTCTCTGTCTCTCTCTCTCTTGTTCCCCAACTTCCTCCCTCTCTAAAAGCAATAAACATACCTCCGGGTGAGGATTTTTTAAAAATTGATATGGTAATAAGTATTCTTTCATCAGTACCTCATTTACAGGCAAATAAAGGTAATTTCTGTGTGCTTTGAGATAACTAATCTAAAATTCATACAGCTTTATGTCCAAAAAGATCGTTTTATAAATACATGGGGAAAATTATAAAAAAAATACAGGGAAGATGTTCAACAACAGACGCACAGGTGAAGCAGAGGGAGCCGTGCAGCATCCATGCGGCTCCCCAAGTCCTTTCCGTTCTCCACATGCATCTTCTGGCTCACGCAGAGTGACAGAGGTTGTCTCCAAGTAAAGTACACAAGCTATTTTCTCAGCAAACAAGGAGCGTTTATGTTTTCAATCTTCTCCATTTTGTACTCAGATTGCTTAATGGCTTATGTGATATTCTCCAGGTAACTTTGCTTCCTAAATCCACATATTATGTTTGTTTATGATAAGTAATTTCAAAGCAGGATATCCTGTCAACAATGCTCTACTGATAAGTACTTTTTTCTTAGCCAATATCATTAGTCTATTTACCATTAAGCTTATCATTAGCAGCATGTTTACACGTAAATTAGACCGAATATGTGCATTCTTTCTTTGGGAACATCCCTTGGTAATGGTGGGGAAATGAATGAATGACGAACCAGCTGTTTGAACTACTTCTTTCTCCATCGTCACTGTGCCAGATGCCGATGCTAGAAAGGATAAAATCGAACAAAGACTGAGGCTCTTATTTTGAGGAACTCACAGTATTAGTAGAAGTAAATAAGGAACTAAATTATCAGCATAAGTGTGTGTGTTCTGCTAGGACTCAGTGATGAAAAAAATGGAAAGCCACCAAAAGCTAGTTGGATAAGAATCCCTCAGATGGGATTCCCTCAGATGGGATTACACTCAGCAATTCACTACCAAAACATACAGGGGTGCTGGTGAGTGCCCTAGACAAAACATAGAAATGAGAAAAGGTATAAATATTAAAGATTATTGAGAAAATATACTCTATCATGCTTGCTGAAGGCTGAATATGCAAGAGAGTCTGCACTGGGGAAGAAAGAGAAAAACACACGGAAAGGTAGAAACAAAAAAGAAAAGGGACCGTGTTACCTGGAGTGGTGGGTGTTCCCAGGGTATGATGTGCAGAAAGGTATAAACACACAGAAAAACAACACCGAACATACTAACCCTTTTGAGTCGAACCTGTGAAGATATCGCCTGGCTTGAGTTTCGAAGCAGATCTAAGAGCTAACCAGTAAAAAGGAGAAAAGGGCAAACAAGGCAAAATCACAGAGAGACTAATGCTTTTTAAAAATCATATTTTATCTATTTCCAACAAATAAATATTTATGTTGATCACATACTTTATTAACTTCTCAAATTCAATTGATTTCACACTCAGGATCGAATATTTTCTGATCATAGAATACAGTCCAAAGATGGATCAGCTTGTGAACAAGATCCTAATAGAAAACTTAAAATTTGTTTATAAAATGCCTCTAATTTTTATTGCACAGCTGTAAGCACTTGATTCATGTTGGCTATTTTTATTTATCTTTAATTATAAATTATTAACAGTGTTGGGACACTATTATTACTTGGAAAGATAATCACTCACTTAGATGGAAAATTTTATGTTAAAAAAAGCAGCCACATGGCTAGACTCATGACAGATTCACTGCTACAGCAATTGCCTTTTCAGCATTAGCAAGTAGAAAATGGGACAAAACATATGAAAAAAATTGTTTTTCAGACCATCATCCCTGAGAGGAAGGAAACAAAGAAAACCCTGTGAGTGCTCCAGTTTGCTGCTTGGAGGCCATTTGAGGCTTCAGTAAACAGAAAGGCAATCTAAACAGAGGCCGACAGACTCATTGAATTGGTAAGAACAAGGCTGGAGTTGGGGGAGGCTGAGGTGGCTAGAATTTGTGTGGTAGAATTTAGAAGAGGAGGTAGAGTTTTCCAGAAATCTATGCAGAGCTCTCTTTGACTTTTTGGCTGAGGACTTGCCAATGCATAAGAAGAAAAAACTACCTAAGGCCAGAAAAGAACGGCTAGAAAGCAGTGTATTAGTATCTAGCAATCCTCAGACTCCGTCCTATTCTGTTCTCCACTAAACTATCTCCACTAGTCAACACTGAGCTATTTGGTGACATGTGGGGCTCCTCGGAAGAGTCAAGCCTCAGGAGTGAGGCTGAATTAATACCACACTAAATGCTTCTCTGAATGCTGTAAGAAAGTTTGAAAAGGTACGACTGATAGACCTGTGACTTAACTAAGTGAAAAAACAAAATTCAACACTCATGACGGACACAACAAAATCCAGCATCTAATCACATAAAATGTACAATGTTCAGCATCAAAAATGATCACGCATGCAAACAAAGGAAGAAAAGTTATTACCGATAATCAGGAGGAAGAGAAACAAAACAGGTGCATAGAGGACAGAATAAAAATGCACAAGTGGCAAGTGAAATTCTGAATTCCAAGTCATGGCTGAAAGTGAGACAAACTCATGGACCCAGCACCATTGGAAACAATTTTCTAGTCACACAGATCCAACAATAAAAGTTAAAAACCTCGGGCTCAGCAGACGACCTCTGACCTCTCAGAGGTTTACCACTAAATGCTGCTGACTAGTTCAACCTCTAGGAGGACAGACTTAAAATGAAAATTTAAAAAAAAATGATCAGGGACGTAATATATCCATCTAACAACAGTACAACAACGTACATGAGGCTCATACTGGCACAACTTAGAGAGAAATAGACAATTTAAAAACAATAGTTGGAGACTGACGAAAGATTGTCCATTTTATCTCAGCCATCAAATTTGTCAGCATATGGTCCTCTCAATAAATAATGTACACATCCCTTTCTCTTTTTACAACACAAAATACTAAAAATTTACAAGAAAGTTGAGATCGGTGTTCATTGATTTTTCTCTCCCAGAAAGCAGTGGAATACACAAAAAATAGAATTTGTAAATTCAAGGTGAATTCTAATATTTTCCTTCGTGAATATTTTAATATATTCTTCTTTTTTATTTGTCCTTTATAAAAAGTACACTGAAAATCCTTTATAAGCAAATTCGTTTCTTGAAGCATTACTCATTTTTCAATGCACTTCATTTTTGTAAGTGCCTTATTTTTCCATGCATCTGCGTACACACACACAAAGATACACAACCACAATCACACACAATTAAAAGTCCATAGTTATCTTCAGGAGGAAAATTCGTAGTTAATCTTTGTGACACTTGAATAATTACCTGGAATCTAAAACCATTTCAAAACAGAGTTGGTAAGTTTTCAAGAAAAATGTCAACTTAATAACCTATAAGATTAAATGTGTTTCTCTTTTAATTAACTGTCTAATGAATAACCTATGATCTTTCCTCAAGTGAAGAACTTATCATTTTACCTAGTCAATAAATGTAAGAAACTATCTTTTTCTTTTGTAGGGAATTAATTGCTCTCAAGATGTGGTAGTGCCATATTTTCACTGTTTAGGATTACAGAGAGCTGCTAATTGGTGTGTGAATATTCTAAGTAGATGGGATCTACGTGGATCATCAGGTAGATGAAATAGATATTGCATGTGATTTAAATTTTATGCTTTAGTGTATTACCATATTTCAATTCTAAAGTTTTCATTTTAATTTAAATGTAGCTCCTTCCTCTCAACAATTAATCATTTACCATTTCTTTCCATGGAAGATTGAAATCACCTTTTAAATGTGTAACCTAGACAAAACAAAATTGGTAGACCATTATTAGTTACTAAATCCAAGTAAAAAGTAGTTCATGAGATTAGCACCCACAAAACATATGAGGAAGACTCAAAAAAACTGGAATTATCTTCTGGAGTGTAGGTCTCCTGTAGTAGAGGCTTCCCCCATTAGGTGAGTGTTCCAGGAATCCATCTGTATCAGTGGACCAACTGGTGTTGTTGTGAGAGGCTGTGTTTGGCTTCAGTGAAAATTTTTTTGAAGACTGTTTCAACACATCTGCCCACTTCATGATCTGTGATTTACAAGCGCGTCTGCCCACATCACGCTGAGTGTTCAGCAGTTTTTGACCAAAAAAACAGCATGACCCCTGCGCCCCAACCTCCCTATTCACTTGCTCTTGCCCTGAGTGACTTTTTTGTGGTTGTTTCTCTGGATGAAAAAAGTCCTCAAAGAGAAACATTTTGCAGATATCAAAGAGGTGAAACAAAGAACAGCAGGAGCACTAAAAGGCATCAATATCAAGTTCAAAAACTGTTTTGAGCAGCGGAGAAAACATCTCCATAGGTGTATTACATCAAATGGAGAGTACTTTGAAGGTGACTAAAGTTAAAACATGTAAGAATGAATACACCACCTTTTATAAATAAATTCTGTTTTTTGGGGGGGTCCTCCCTGAATACAACATGTAAGGCAAGCTATATAATTATAGAATGAAGGCAATAGGGGGTAATTACTCATAATCCCAATTTTTGCATATTGTCTTCTTTCTCAATTATCCTAATCAATCTATCACTCAATAATGACTTTTGTCAACATTTACCCCATGCTTCTTTCACTGCCTTGCCTTCTCCAACTTAAAAAGTCCACAGCATTTTGAACTGTTGGCCAACTCTTCCTTCATAAACCATCTCCTCTTATGGTACCCATTATTCCTCATGTTCTTTCTCCGTTTCTGACCCCTTCTTTTCTTTCTCCATTCCTGGTAGTTCCTAATGCTTTTGTTGCGAAAAAGTAGGCATCACTCAGTTTTGTTCACAGCTTCTTTGCCTCTCTCAAGCCTTTATTGTGTATGGACTGACCATTTCAACACTGTGACTATCACACAAAGTGAATGATTACAAAGTGTACAAGTTCCCCAAATAATGGCTCTTTCCAATTATATTATGATATTTCCAACCACCTGTAGGACTTTAATGTCTACCTCCAAATACCACAGGTGTCTCATGTTTTTAATGCAGAAAAGTAAATTCATTATTTCTCCTTCTTAGACAGGTCTCTGGTCCTGAATTTTTTCCCAGTAATACCACAATTCTCCCTGATATACACACTCATATAAGCGCATCCTTTTCTTCCCTTGAAGGCTTCCTCACAACTTGTCACCAAGTCCCACAAAAGTGTCCTTGACATTGTGGCCCCATTTACCCTCTCTCTTTTTATTTCTTGGACTACTTTCCTCCTTTAAGTTCTCACCTAGATCTTATATGAACTTTCTGGTTTATTTTTTCACATTCAGTTATCTCTACTTTAATAAAAGAGCACATGGTAACCAGATTAAATCTCTATTTGTGATGCCTTATCAAAAAATTTGAATGGCTTCTACTTTTAAAGAATAAAGTGCAAGCTCTCTTATTGGACATGTGGGGGTGTTCAGATGGGTTCTGATTTGTGTTTTTTAGCCTTTTTCACTCTACTCGCCCACCTTGATTAAACCAACACAGGTTTCTCAAAATCCTTGCACTCACATTTTATTTTCAAACCATCCATGCCATTATATGTGTAGATTTTCCATCCAGGAAAATCTTTCCCATTTCCTTGAAGTGAAATCCTGCCCACACCTGAGGGTTCAATTTAAATGAGCCTTCTTCATGGAACTTTCTTAATTCTCTAGTCAGAAAGGCTCTCTCTCAATCCAAGCAACACCTTTTTTCATAGACAGTTACATCAGTGCCTAGCACCCTCGAGTATTTTATGCCCCTTATCTTCACTGCTAACTTGCAAGCTTTTGAAGGATACTGAGTCTTATATTTGTATTTTGGTTACAGTATAGATGGTCAACAAATGAACTGTTTAAGCATTAGGTAAAGAGAGGTCAGAAAGACCTGTGAAAATATATTGTAACAGGGTGCAGCCAAGAGGGGAGCCCCAAATAGGGATTTGTAAAAGGGTCCTGAAGAGCTTGGAGATAACTGGCTCCACACCACAGGGCCACACCTGCCCAGAAAGCTGGCAGCTGTGGCCAATTGTGAGAGGAGCTGGAAATGGGGCTGCAGGGGAAGATTGGCGCTGGGATTTAAACGGAGGCACAGCAGCCATTGGGCATCTCTCTTTTTAGGACCACACATCTGTTTAGGACCATGCAGCTTTGGTGTCTTGATTGGGACCATGAAGCTTGGGTGAGAGTCAGTACCACGAGGCTTTGGAAGTCCTCCCCTTTTGCCACGTGGAGGGTGCTGGGAGGACTGTGTGCTTTTGTGGGGGACTTTAGTTTGTGTTATTTCAAATGAATAATAAATTCCTTTCCTTTTCACTGATCTCTGGTATTAAGAGACATCTTTCCTCTGGCGGTGGACATAACAAACCTGGGGGGTTCCTTTCGGGTAATAGTATATTGCCTTGGCTGCCCTTGCCCCCCTCTTTTGTACTGTAACAATATGACCAATACAAGAACAAAAGAGTTATTACTATAACAGCAATAGATCATATTACCTGTCTAATATATTACCAGCACTGCTCTACACACTAATACACATTTTAACATAATTTGAAGTGTCAGAGTATGGGAGACTAGATGGTGGCTTGTATTTCTTGTGGGTCTGATATTTTATTAGTTTATGAAATACCAGCAATGCTATTTGGTAAATAAAAGGAAAAAATATACATGACATTAGTGTTTCCCTTCCTCTCAAACTTGTCCACAGATAATTTCCATTAAGTACATTTTATCGACAACTCCCAAGGCCAGAATGTGAGTTTGGGAGCAAGTCTTAAATGAGCCAACCAGAATAATTCACCCACTCTATGATAAGAATTCCCAGATCGCTCCTTATTCCAGTTTTACTCATAGAAATGATTATAGGAAAAAAGGTACAGGAGCCAGGCTGAGTCCATGGAATGGGAGATTGATGGTACCCCATGGGAAGCAATAGAGCAGGTGAGTTAAACTTAGATGTTCTGAACTTGGACAGCCCAGTTTTGAATCTATAATTCAATTATTCCCTAGCTTTATGACTGTGGTCAAGTTCTTTAGTCTTTTCAAGCCTCAATTCTATAAAATGGGGTAAAAATACAACTCGAGGAGGTGATGAGAAAATTGAACGTGTTATACTTATTGAGGGTTTAGCATACTACCTGGCATATCATATGAGTTAAAATTTTTTACTAAATTTTTCTATTTTTTCCTTTTTGTTTTAATATAATTGCCTAAGTTTACTTTTTTATAATTTTCAAAATCCATATTGTACATTTTTAAAAATAGCTAAAAAAATAAACAGAGAAACATCTCTGAAATCTTAACTAATCTTGAGAAAATCATGTGGACATTTTGGCACGTACTACATATTCTTTCCTGTTTTGTCTGCACCTTTAAAAATAGTCTTAGTGTCCTTGGTAACAAAGCTTAACTGGCCTTGCAATCCAGACGTTCAGTTAGATGTGAATGCACTTGTTTTGTACAGCAACCCTGACTTTCGGGGGTAAAACAACCTGTGATGTCCGATCCGCGTGCAGCGTAGTCTCATCCCATGTCTAAGACAGGTGTGCCTTCGGGTTCGGCGGTGGTGAGCACCGCCCAGTCCTTGTATCCTCAGGCTCTACAGGGAAAAATCATACCCATTCGACCACTCGGATTATTCAGCCTTAAATTCTCCAAACCTGGCCTAGATCCAAGGTGTCATCCCAGTGGGAGGGTTCAAGGGAGAAGATTTCGCTTTTGTAGCCTCACGGTGTAGAGAGAAGTAAGGTTCTCCAGCTTCTATTTCCTCTGGCTTCTTGCAGTGTCAAATATCCCTGGTCCAGTCAGATGCTGCTTGCCCTGCTGGCTTTTGTGGATCACATCTGTGGCTGGTGAGACTGTGATCAATTCCTACGACCTGGCCAATTCTCAGAGACCATCAGTATCAATATCAGTATCTCAGCACCTCCATTTTTCTTAGTTTATACATGCTGCATATTTATGTGATTTTTATGGAATGAGTCTCATTTCTAACTGATGCTGGTTTGTATATAGAGAAGCTAATGGTGGTTTTTAAATAATAATAAAAATTAATGAAACTCTATTGTAATTTAGAAAAGTTTTATTTTCGTTGTTTTTGTTGGATTTCCCCAAGACTGTTCCAAGGTGGAGCAGAGAGATCTAGCAGAGCTGCAGCTCAGATTCTGTAAGTCCTCGGACGGCATGCTTAAGAGAACTCCCCATTGTCTCAAAGTGTGTTTGCTACAGCTTTTCAACTGCAGCGAACAATGAAGACCAAAGCCTGTGGCCACCACCTCAGATTCACAGAGCTCTCCTCAAATGCAAGCCTCCAGGAATCTTAGTTTAATGCTTACCTCTGATATATTCTCCCAGAATAAAAGCTTTCTCTCTCCTCTTAAATATTTTCACCTGTTATTTTCTTGTTTCACTTAATTGCGTTGGCTAGGACCTGTAAGAAAATGTGAAAATTAATGTTGATAGGACAATCATTTTTCTCGGATTTCTGCTAGTGTTTCACCACTGAACTCTTGAGGATCATATACACAAATAAATTGTGGTCTCTCTCTCTGTATATATTTAATATTCATAAATTGTCTTGCATATTCTCCCAAAAATCTTTTTTCTTGGTGTTATTTCCTCCATTATCACTTCGGTTTCCTCTAAACTGGGAATTAGGTTTAAGAGGCTTAACAAAGAGTTCCAAAGTTTTGTTTGACATTCTTAAAGCTTTTTCCAACAGTTTGAAGCATTTGGGATATCTTCTTCCTATAATGTACATATAAAGTTTTATCAAAACACATGTGAAATTTTATTAAAAGCTTTTCCTATTGATGAAAATAATTATGTCTTTTATCCTTTTATCTTTTTAAAATATTTTATTGATTATGCTGTTACAGCTGTCCCATCACCCCCCTCCATGTCCCTCCACCCTGCACACCCTCACCCACCCACATTCCCCCCTCTAGTTCATGTCCATGTGTCATAAGTTCTTTAGCTTCTACATTTCCCATACTATTCTCGCCCTCCCCCTATTTTCTACCTACCATCTATGCTACTTATTCTCCATACCTTTTACCCCTCTCTCCTCCTCCCACTCCCCTGTTGCTAACCCTCCATGTGATCTCCATTTCTGTGGTTCTGTTCCTGTTCTAGTTGTTTGCTTAGTTTGCTTTTGTTTTAAGTATGGTTGTTAATAATTGTGAGTTTACTTTTATCTTAACTATAGTGAATTATACTCACAGATTTCCTCAGATTAAAGCATGTTTGCATCCCTTGGGATAAACCCTGCTGGAGTAATATTGAGGTATTTTTAATATATGGCTCTTTTATGCATTTTTGAATGTTAGTCTTTAATATTTGCTCTGTTTCTTGAGGATTAGTGTCTTCATCACATGGCTTCATAACAGGAAATACAAAGCAGGCCTTCTTCAACATGAAAATTAGATGTTTCATGATGGGGTTAGTAAAGGCCAATCATGCAGTCATCAGAATGAGTTGTTTTTGTTTTGTTTTGGTTTTGGTTTTGGTACAGCTCTTAGACAACCCTGTGGGTTTTTACCTCCAGTTATTTGTATTTTTGTGTTTTGCTGTTTTTAGGTATATTTTAAATAGTTCAATATAATTTATCTGGGTTACCAATGAATTAACATGGAGTTGGGTGAAGGAGTAAAATACTATCTTAGAATTATTTAATGTCATCAGTATTTATTTCTCTTTTCTCCTGTCTAATGTTCTTATGTTTGTGCTGCATTTGATCCTTTTCTCTGCCCATTTATGGGCAAGCGAGTGGTTCAAATTCTTTTTATCCCTAAGAATAAGCTGTTGGCAATTCTTCTCTGTTTCCTAATTCATTTTTTATGCTTCCATTCTCATTAATTTTTTTCCTTCTGTGTTCCTTGGGTTCACTGTGTTGTTTTTCATAACAGGAGACTTATTTAATTTATTATTTTCATTATTTTGGTTTGGAGTAAAAATATTTGAGGTCATGTTATTATCGTTATTTCATAAATACCCTCTGATTGTGGTCTTTTTGTTCCTTTTGCCCTGAGAGTACTTTAGTAAAGAATGATATTAAAATGTCAAATACTTTGGGTTTTTGTTTCTAAATTTGACATTTATTTTTTCACTTTATTAGGTTGTGGTTTCAGAATATGATCTGAAGTATTTTTCCTCCTTGAAAGTAAATGAATATTTCTTTTTGGCTAATATGTGATTAAATTTTCTTTTATGTAAAATGCTCCAGGGACCATTTAAAAAGAATATTTCCTTTTGCAGGTTATAGTTATTAGTACATATGTTTATTTATTTGATTAGAATATATCTATCTTTTACAGTATTCTTTCACTTTTTTATATAGAAACAACTTTTATATACATGATAGTTCAAGGGCAAAAAAAAAAAGTTACCTCTTAAATTCTCTCCCTCCTGTCACTGTTCTGATTTTCATTTTAGTTTCTGCAATATTTTCTTCAGGTTCTGTTGTTATGTCTGTTGGTACAAGAAGGCTCATTGAGAACTTTGTTTAACTCATTATTTTAGAGGGTCCACGTTCCCATTTCATGATCTTTTTCCAAAACTGTATTTTGTGTAATTTTGATATCATAAATTCCCCTGCTTTTGGTTTACATATGCTGATTGTATCTTTGCCCAGTAGTGCAACTTCTCTGAGTTATTTTGGATATTTTACTAACATGGTGTGGAATTTAGTTATGAGCCCATCTGGAATTACTGTGCATCTAATACAGGGATTCTTTCCAGTTGTATTTTTTGCTGGACTTCGTTCTCACTGCCCACGGAAGTAGAAACTATTTTAGACACTGTTCAAGACTATGTGTATACATTTAAGTTAGGTAGTTCGGTGGCTGTGTATCAATGTACCCTCTTCAGCAAAGCTGCCCAGAGAGGCTCCCCTCCATGAGAGACCTAGGGACACAGGGAGCTACTGCTTCTGTTCTTTCTTCTGTCTTTCCACCCCCAGCTTTTGTGGTGGTGTTTGAGGTTTCGTCTCAGTCTAGTATTTTCAATCAGTGTCTTAAGATGTGTTTCAAAAATCATCCCTCTTGTAACAGTTATTAACTACCTTTACTTATATAACTTATTTCTATTTTAAACGTGTTTTATGCTTGCCTCTGGTGTTTTATATGTCAGCATTCCAGAGTTGTATGTTCAATGTACTTTTACAAATGTGTAATACAGTCACCACAAGTTTCAAAAACTATAAATGTGCATGTAGAAACAGTCGGAATTTTACATGAGGGGTCCCCAACACCCCTCCTGGAGGTTTTTTCACATCTCTACACAAAGACTTTTGACGCTATGTTTTTTAGCTACACAATATCCATTGACTAATGTACCACAACTTAATTAACTAGTCCCCTATAACTAGCCCCAACACAAAAGGATTGTGCCAATGTATACGCTCACGAGCAATGCACAGGTGTGGCCATTCCCCTCAACCTCACTC
>PVIA01006300.1:0-70677 GCA_004024845.1 Tonatia bakeri | reverse complement strand
TTTTTATTCATTTGGAATACACTCTTTATAAAATATGAGAACTCAAAACATTTTTTTAGTCCAGATGGCTACCAAGATGTCCCAACACCATTTGGTTTTAATAAACAGACTTGTCACCACTGTCTAAGATGCAGTCTTTATCACTTAGTAAACCTCATATGAATTATGCACATTTCTGGAAATTCTGTGTGGCTCCATTGATGTGTTTGTTTATTCATGAGCAATGTCATACTGTTTGAATTATTAAGGCTTAGTATATGCTTTAACATCTGTCAAAAAACTTCCTTAATCTTTTCAAAATTTTCCTATTTATTCTTGCTTGCATTTTAGTTTCTAGTGTCTTTCCAAAATTTTTAAATTTGCTTTTTGTTAATTTGGATTGCATTAAATTACAGATTAATTTAGAAATAATTGATATTTTTGTGTTTTTCCCCATCCATATATATGCTAGTTCTACTTATCCAGGAAGAAAAAAATGCATGCTTTTGAAATTATTCAAGAAATTTTGTGGCTCCCTAAAATATCTCAAAGTTTTCTTATAATAAACACTGCACTTTTTTTGTTAAATTTATTACTAGGTGTGGTAAGCAGAATAATTCCCCTCCCCACCTCAAAGATGTCCACATCTTAATGCTTAGAAACCATGAATATGTTACATTGCATAGCAAAGGTGAATAAAGTTTGCAGATGAAATTAAGGTTCCTAATCAATTAATCTTGAGATGTAGAAATGATCCTAGAATATTCACTTGGGTTCAATATAATTACAAGACTCTTTTATCAGAGGAAGAAGGAGGCTAAGGAGGAAGAATCAGAGAGCCAGCAGTGTGAAAAGAACTTGGCCTAAAATTCCTTTGAAGATGGAGGAAGAGGGCCAGGAACCAAGGAATGTGGGCAGCCTGTGGAAGCTACAAAGGACAAGGAATGTGTTTTCCCCTAGAGCAACTCAAAGGAATGCCTCACAGCTGGTCCTTTGATTTTAGCTCATTTGAATCATTCTAGTCTTCTGACATCCAGGACTGTAAGATAATAAACTCGTGTTGTTTTCAACCACCATGAAAATTAGGCAGCCTACCTTTATAGTTCCTAATACAAAAAAGGTCTTTTATCCCTTATATCATGTAGCTTGTTGCTAGTGATAAGTGGAGACCACTGATTACCATATATTGAGTTTGAACTTTACCACCTTACTGGATTCTCTATTATTGGTTTTATTTTTTTGTCAATGTCTTTTTTTAATTTTATTTTATATTTTTTATTGTTGATCAAGTACAGTTGTCTCCATTTCCCCCCAACACTCCCCCTGACCCCAGCCATTCCCACCTCCCACCCTCAATCCTACCCCCCTTTGGTTTTGTCCATGTGTCCTTCACAGATGTTCCTGAAAACATCTCCTCCTTTCCTCCCCATTATCCCCTCCCACCTCCCCTCTGGTTACTGTCAGTTCTTATTTTCAACGTCTCTGGTTATATTTTGCTTATTTGTTTGTTTTGTTGATTAGGTTCCACTCATAGGTGAGATCATATGTTATTTGTCTTCCATGGCCTGGCTTATTTCACTTAGCATAATGCTCTCCAGATCCATCCATGCTGTCATGAAGAGTGGGAGCTCCTTCTTTCTTTCTGCTGTGTAGTATTGTATTGTGTAAATGTACCATAGTTTTTAAAATATTTTTTATTGATTATGTTATCACAGTTGTCCCATTCTCCCCCTTTACTCCCTTCCACTGTGTACACCCGCTCCCACTCGCATTCCCCCACCTTAGTTCATGTCCATGCATCATACATATAAGTTCTTTGGCTTCTCCATTTCCTACACTATTCTCAACCTCCTCCTGTCTATTTTGTACCTACCATTTATGCTATTTATTCCCTATACATTTTCCCCCATTCACCCCTCCCCTTGCCCACTGATAACCCTCCATGTGATCTCCATTTCTGTGATTCTGTTCCTGTTCTAGTTGTTTGCTTAGTTTATTTTTGGTTTTGATTTTGTTTAGGTTCTGTTGTTGGTAGTTGTGAGTTTGTTGTCATTTTACTGTTCATATTTTTTTATCTTCTTTTTCTTTGGTAAGTCCCTTTAACATTGTATATAATAAGGACTTGGCGATGATGAACTTCTTTAACTTGGCCTTTTCTGGGAAGCGCTTTATCTACCCTTCCATTCAAAATGATAACTTTGCTGGATAGAGTAACCTTGGATGTAGGTCCTTGCCTTTCATGGCTTTAAATAGTTGTTTACAGCCCCTTCTTGCCTGCAAGGTCTCTTTTGAGAAATCAGCTGACAGTCTTATGGCAACTCCTTTGTAGGTAACTATCTCCTTTCTCTTGCTGCTTTTAAAATTCTCTCCTTATTTTTCATCTTGGGTAATGTAATTATGACATGCCTTGGCATGAGCTTCCTTGAGTCCAACTTATTTGAGACTTCTCTGGGTTTCCTGGACTTCCCAGAAGTCTATTTCCTTTGCCAGATTAAGGAAGTTCTCCTATATTATTTTTTCAAAGAAGTTTTCCATTTCTTATTCTTCCTCTTCTTCTGGCACCCTTATGATTTAGCTATTGAAATTTTTAAAGTTGTCCTGGAGGTTCCTAAGCCTCTCTTCATTTTTATGAATTCTTGTTTCTTCATTCTGTTCTGGTTGAATATTTATTTCTTTCTTCTGTGCCAAACCATTGATTTGAGTCCCAGTTTCCTTCCCATCACTTTTGGCTCCCTATACATTCTCCTTTATTGCATTTTTCATAGCTTTCACTTTTTCCTCCATTTTGTGAGGAAAACATACTCAACAAATTCCGTAAGCATCCTGATTACCGGTGTTTTAAACTGTGCATCTGATAAGTTGGCTATCTCTTTGAGTCTTAGCTGTATTTTTTTCTGGAGTTTTGATCTGTTCTTTCATTTGGGCCTTCTTTATTTTTTGGTCTGGGGGTGCCTGTTCCATAGTAAGGGGTGGAGCCTTAGGGGTATTCACCAGGGTGGGGCAACCAATGTCACTGCATTGTGGCACTGTCTGTGGGGGAGGGGTCCAAGAAGGAACAGTGCCCCTTGCTCTGCTCTCTGCCAGTTTTCAGTCACTTCCCCCACTACCCACAAGCAAATTGGGCCCTGCTGGTGCTGATTCCCTGGTGGCTGGGTTTGTGTAGTTCTAGGACCCCGTGGGTCTCTCCAATGAACTCTCCTGTGAGGCTGGGAGTTTCTCCTGCTGCCGCCTCAACCCTCACAGGTGTTTTCAGTCAGAGGTTTGAGGCTTTATTTCCCGTTGGACCCTAGGTTGTGCAGTGTGTCTCGCTCCCCAGTTGTTCCTTCCAGTTTGTCCACACTGGAATGTCAGATTGCCCAGTCTGCCAGCCACCACCTTGCTTGGTCCACTAACTACTGCCTTACCCACTCTGCCAACTGTTGTCTTGCTTGTCCCGGCCCTCCAGCCTCCACCTTGCTGCAAGTCCTCTCTGCCTGGCTGTCTGGCTCCTCCCCTCCTACTGGTCTAGGTGAGTGTTTCTTTTTTAACTCCTTGGTTGTCAGACTTCCATATAACTTGATTTTCTGGCAATTCTGGGTTGTCGTTGTTTTTAATTTGTTGTTGTCCTCCTTTTGGTTGTGTGAGGAGGCCGTATATCTACCTGTGCCTCCATGTTGGCTGGAAATCTGGCTGTCAGTCTGTACCATAGTTTTTTGATCCATTCATTTACTGATGGGCACTTAAGTTGCTTCCAGCACCTGGCTATTGTAAATTGTGCTGCTATGAACATTGGGGTGCATAGGTTCTTTTGGGTTAGTGTTTCAGAGTTCTTAGGGTATAATCCCAGCAGTGGAACTTCCAGGTCAAAAGGCAGTTCCATTTTCAGTTTTCTAAGAAAATTCCTTACTTTTTCCACAGTGGCTGCACCAGTCTGCATTCCTACCAATAGTGCACTAGGGTTCCCTTTTCTTATTGTTTGCTGATTTGTTTATGATGGTTGTTCTCACCAGTGTGAACGGGTATCTCATTGTAGTTTTAATTTGCATCTCTCTGATGGCTAGTGATGCTGAGCATTTTTTCATATGTCTCTGGACTCTCTGTATGTCCTCCTTGGAGAAGTGTCTGTTCAAATCCTTTGCCCATTTTTTAATTGGGTTTTTTGTCTTCCTGAAGTGGAGTTGTGTGAGTTCTTATATATTTTGGAGATCAAGCCCTTGCCTGAGGCATCATTGGCAAATATGTTTTAGCTTAAAGTTGGTTCTCTTTTCATTTTAATGCTGTTTTCTTTAACCATGCAAAGACTGTTTATTTTGATGAGGTCCCATTTGTTCCTTTATGTCCCTTGCTGTAAGGGATATATTGGTGAAAATATTGCTGCGTGGAATATCTGAGATTTCCCTGACTATGTTCTCCTCTAGGACTTTTATTGTACCAGGACTTATATTTAAGTCCTTTATCCACCTTGAATTTGTTTTTGTGTATGGTGTGCATTGGTGATCGAATTTCATTTTTTGTATGTAGCTGTCCAGATCCCCCAACAGCATTTGTTGAAGAGGTGATTTTTACTCCCCTTTGATGAATATTAATTGACCATAGAGACTTGGGTTTGTTTCTGGGCTCTCTATTCTGTTCCATTGGTCTATGTGTCTGTTCTTATGCCAGTACCAGGCTATTTTGATTGCAGTGGCCTTATAAAACATTTTGATACCAGGTATTGTAATCCCTCCAACTTTGTTCTTCTTTCTCAAAATTGCTGCAGCTATTTGGGGTTATTTATGGTTCAATCCAAATATTTGAAATTTTTGTTTTACATCTTTGAAATATGCCACTGGTACTTTAGGATTACATCGAATCTATAAATTGCTATGAGTAGTATTGACATTTTGATAATGTTAATTCTTCCAATCCATGAACATGGTACCTGCTTCCATTTGTTTGTGTCTTCCTTAATTTCTTTCTTCAGTGCTGTGTATTTTTCTGAGTACAGGTCTTTTACCTCCTTGGTTGCGTTTACTCCTAGGTACTTTATTTTTCTTTTTGCTCTTGGTTTTAATTTTAAGTTTTCCAAATACATATATATATTTATACACACACACACACACACACACACACACAAACAGTGGTAATCCAACCTCTTTATTTCCAATCTTTGTAATTTCTTTCTCTTGTCTAAATATACTGACTAGTGTCTCCAGATCTTCCTCACCTAAATTCAATTAATAATGGTCATAGTAGAAAATGTGTCTAGTTCCTGACATATACAGAGATGTTTCTAATTTTTTCAACAAGAACTGATCCAGTCCTTTGTTGGAGATGCCTATTTTATCGTGGAGGGAGAGTATTTATCTATTCCAATTTTATTTTTAGGAGTTCATATCAAGAATAGATATTGAATTGTGGAAAATGTTTTTTTGACATGGAGTGATAATATAATGCTTCTTCTTGGATCTCGTAATGTGATTGATTTTAATCATTATGGAATAAGCATTTTTGGAATAAATATCACTTTGAAAAAGTATATAATTATCTTTATATGCTACTGATTATTTGAAGTGTTGCATTTATATTCATAGTGAGATTATTTTGTAGTTTTCTTTTTGAACATGACACTTCTCTGTTGTTTGTTTTTCTTTCTTTTATTATTATTCTTTGTTTTTTTTAAAAAGACTTTTTTTTTTTTTTTTTTTTGCCCTGCCTGGTGTGGCTCAGTGGATTGAGTGCCAGTCTGCAAACCAAAGGGTCACCGGTTCAATTCTCAGTCAGGCCACATGCCTGGAGGTGCAGGCCAGATCCCCAGTTGGTGATGTGCAAGAGGCAACCACACATTGATGTTTCTTTCCCTCTCTCTCCCCCTCACTTCCCCTCTGTCTAAAAATAAATAAATAAAATATTTTTTAAAAAATAAAGACTTAATTTTTGTTTTTTTAATTTATTGGGTTACATTGGTTAATAACATCCTATAAGTTTCAAGTGTATAATCCAATGATACATCGTCTGTATATTGCACTGTTTCCTTTTGTCACCATATATTTTAGCCCCTTTACTCTCTTCACCTTTCTCCCACCTCCCTTCTCCTTTGGTAACTGTCATACCATTGCCTGTGTCTATAAGATTTTGTTTGCTTTGCTTGCTCATTTGTTGCTCTCTGTTTTATATCCCACTTATGAGTGAAAATATAGGTTCTTGTCCTTTTCCACCCAATGTATGTTGCTTTGCATGATAGTTTCAAATTCCCTCCATGTTGTCAGAAATGTCGATCTCTCATCTTTTCTTATAGCTGAGTAGTATTTAATTGTATCTATGCACAACATATTCTTTATCAAATTATCCAATGATGACTTTTTTTCAAAGCAGTTTCAGGTTCATAGCAAAATTGAGGGGAATGTGGAAAGATTTCCCACGTACCCCCTTTCTGACACATGCACAGCTGCCCCCGTTATCAAAATCACTCACCAGAAAGGTACATTTTTACCAAGGATGAGTCTACATTGACATATCATAACCAAAGTCTGTAGTTTACCTTAGGGTTTACTCTCTGTGTTGTGCATTCTGTGGTTTTGGATGAATGCATAGTGGCATATATCTATCAGTAGTAGAATAACATACAGAGTAGTTTCCCTGCCCTAAAAATTCTCTGTGGTCTGTTCATTCATCTCTACACCAATGGCAACTATTGTTCTTTTTATCCTTTTCATAGTTCTGTCTTTTTCAGAATGCCATATAGTTGGAATCACACAATAGGTACCTTTCTGAATGGCTTTTTCACTTAGAAATATGCACTTAAGGTTCCTCGACGTCTTTTCATGCTTTATAGCTCATATCTTTTTAACACTGAATAGTGTGCCATTGTCTGCATGTACTATGGCCTATGTTTCAATTCACCTACTGAAGAATAACTTGTTTGATTCCAAATTTTGGCAATTATAAATGAAGCTGCTGTGTGTCTGCGTGCAGGAGTTCATGTAGACATAAGTTGTCGACGTTTTGGGGTAAATATCACAGGACACAGTTGCTGGATTGTATGGTAAGAGTATGCTTCATTTCAAAAGAAACTGCCAAACTGTCTTCCAAAGTGGCTGTCCCATTTTGCAAAGCCACCAGCAGTGAATGGGAGTTCCTGTTGCTCCACCTCCTAGCCAGCATTTGGTTTTGTCAGTGTTCCAGATTTTGGCCATTTTAAAGGTTTGTAGTGATATCTAGTCATTTTAATTTGTATTTCCCTTATGACATATAATGTGGACCATCCTTTCATAAGATTATATGCCATCTCTGTCTTCTTTGATGAGGTATCTGTTCAGATCTCTGGCCATTTCTTAATTCAGGTGATTTGTTTTCTTATTGTTTGAGTTTTAAGAATTCTTGGGGTGTTTTGAATAAAAGTCATATTTGACTTTTGCAAATATTTTCTCCCTGCCTGTGGCTTGTCTTCTGTTGACATTACTTTTTGCAGAGCAGACATTTTAATTTTACTGAATAGCATTTATAAATTTTTTTCATGAATCATGCCTTTGGTGTTTAATCTAAGAAGTCATCACTGTGCCTAAGGTCATCCGGGTTTTTCTTATGTTATCTTCTAAGGGTCTTAAAATTTTGTGCTTTATAGTTTGGTCTATAATCCCTTTTGATTTAATTTTAGTGAAAGGCATAAGGTCTGTGTCTAGATCCATCTTGTTGCTTGTAAATGTCCAGTAGTTCCAGTGCTATTTGTTGAAAAACCTCTTGGTTCCATTGAATTGACTTTGTTCCTTTATCAAAGATTACCTGATGACTTTTATGTGGGTCCATTTCTGGGGTCTCTATTCTTTTCCATATATCTTCTTGTTTATTCTGTCACCAGTGCCACACTGTTTTGATCACTGTGGCTGTGTAATAGATCTTGAAGTCAGCTTTCCAACTTTTCTTCTCCATTCACTATTGTGTTGGTTATTCTTGATCTTTGATCTCTCCTTAAAAACTTTAGAATATCCACAAAATAACTTTGCTAGGATTTTGATTATGTTTTTCAATTAAGATTACAATCAATCTATACAATAATTTTTCTGTTAAAATAGTATAAAGAGCCTGGGAGGTATTGGTTATTAAAGGCTTGGTTGCATCCTGCCATGAAATTGTGTTGCCTGGGTGACTATGTTGGGCAATAGTTCTTTGACATCTTGCTTTATGTCTTCAATGATAATTTGTCTTTACGTATTTTCTTTTACTTCTGAAGTGAGTTTTGCTCCATATTTCTATGGCATTCTGTTCCATATTTCTGCGCCTCTGATTCTATTTTGCTCATTAGTTTATATTGGTCATTTGATTCCACATATAAGTGAGATCAAATGGTATTTTTCTTTTACTAACTGCATTATTTCACTTAGCATAATAGACTCTAAGTCCATCCATGCTGTTGCAAATGGTAAGAATTCCTTCTTTTTTCTGCTGTGTAGTATTCCATTGTATAAAAGTACCACAGGTTTTTTAATCCACTCATCTACTGATGGTCACTTCGATGCTTCTTCCAATTCTTGGTTATTATAAATAATGCTGCTATCAACATAGGGTGCATAAATTCCTTTGAATTGGTGTTCTGGGATTCTTAGGGCATATTATCAGCAGTGGAATCACTGGGTCAAAAGGCAGTTCCATTTTTAATTTTGAGGAAATGCCATACTATTTTCCACAGTAGCTTCACCAGTCTGCAATCCCACCAACAGTGCACTAGTACCTATCAATTATAACCTTGAATGTAAATGGATTAAATGCTCCAGTCAAAAGACATAGGTTAACTGAATGGATAAGGAAACATGACCCACAGGTATGCTATCTGTAGGAGACCCAGCTCAGAACAAAAAATTTACACAGCATAAAAGTGAACATATGGCAAAAAAATATATTCCATACAAACAGACATGAAAAAAAAAGCTGGAGTAGCAATATTATATCAGACAAAAATGACTTCAAACCGAAAACCATAAGAAGAGACAAAGAATGTCACTACGTGATACTTAATGGTATAGTCCAACAAGAGGATCTAACCCCTTGTAAACACATATGCATCCAACCAAGGAGCACCAAAATATGTAAAGAAACCTTGAAGGACTTTAAGAAAGAGATTGACAGCAATGTAATCAGTGTGTATGGGATTTGAACACCCCACTGTCAATGATGGACAGATCTTCCAGACAAAAATCAATAAGGATAAAGAAGCATTAAATGACACTCTAGATCAAGTGGACTTGATATTTACAGAATATTTCACTCCAAACAGAATATTTCACTCCAAGGAAGAAAAATATACATTTTTGTCAAATACACATGGATTATTTTCAAAGATAGACCGCATGGTAAGACACAAAACAAAACTCAACAAATTAAAAAAAAAAATGGAATCATATCAAGCATCTTCTCAGATCACAATGGCTTGAAACTAGAAACCAAGCTCAAGAAAAAAGCTCAAAAAGATTCAAATACATGGAAAATGAATAACATGTTATTAAATAATGAATAGGTTAACAGCGAGATCAAGGAAGAAATCAAAAAGTATGTGGAAACAGATTGCACCTTCTATATGCACCTTCTATATTTTTATATGATTCCTATTTCATAGAAATTCTATGCAACCCTCTTTAATTTCCTTGAGATTGTATATAATTTTTCCTAAAGTGTTATTTTCTTCCCTATGTTCCTTTTCTAAAGTTCAGCCTTAACAATCCTTTGAATGTTAATCAATTCCTTCACTTTTTGCGTGCTGTTTCATATACACCAGATCTTTCACATTTATTAATCATTTAAAACTATGGACTGTAGTATCTGTTTTGCAATAAGCAGAAAGATAGTGTGGGTAAATTCTCACTGCCTGGCCTCATTTTAAAATGAGATGTCCTTAGAATAATCCCTCTATGTCTCCAGCTGGAGAAATAAATACAGTTTGTTTATTTTGTTTCTCTGGTTCACTCTTTAACTGCTTGTGAGGGTTGGAAGACTGAAGATAGTGGGATGGAAATAATTAATGCTTTGGGGCAGTGTGCAACTAATGCCTAAACTACTACCTCGAAGTCCCAATCTGTTATAGCTTCTGTACAGAGTGTGTGATCACTTCCTGGGGGTCAGATAATGCCCTTCATCTTGTAGTCATTGCATTTACCATTTTCTGCAGGAACTATGTCTTCTCAGATGGTATAACTGTTCTTTAACCAATGTCTGTGCTCTTTCTGCTTTATCTAAAATATCATTTGACACCAGGCAACCTTTGTATTTAAGAATCCCTATGTAGATTTAAGATGGCATAGGATTTCGATATCAACTTCAGGCCTAATTCCTTGCTGTCCTAGAAAAGTGAGAAAAGACCTCATTGAGAGACCAGTGTGCCCCTCACTGCAGTTCAGTCTTGGCTCCTACATGTCCCAAGCTCCTGTCTTTCCAAGCCAAGGACTATTGTCAAGGTCATTCACAACCTTATTGCTTACTTTATTGAAAACAACATCATTTTCACCATTTCTGAATAACTTTTGAATGTCACTTTTCTTTCATTTTGTTCAAAATTTTCTTAAATCTGCTAGGCCCTTTTTATAATGTGTGTCAAGAGGTTTCAAGATCCATGGTTTTATTATAGATTAATCTTTTCCCTCCTTTCATATATGTTATGTGTTTTAGGAAAATACAATATTCAGGGAATCTTGAATATATTCAACAAGCAACACAAGCATGACATGCATGCCTGTGTTAGTTACTCTTCCATTGACCCCCCAAAGAACTCCAATCAGTCTTTTTTTTAATGCAACAAATTTGTGATCATTTCTCTATGCTAAATTTATACCTTCTGTCAAAAAGTTCATGGGCTTCCTGGAATTTTTATTAAGAATTTCAGATACTCTAGGCAAGGAATTTCATCTCTGCTAACAAGATCAAGTATATAAACTAGGACTAGCCAAGCCTCATTTCATGCTAGCTTGCTGCTCTCTAGATAAATTGAAACATCCTTTTGTGGCCAACTGTACAAATCAATGGCATTTTGTTGTCTCAATTCTTTAAGTGTCTTGTGAATGGCAAGGTGGGAGAGTAAAACTTTCCTGATTGATGTATGTCAACTGTCACAAGCTTTGTGGACATAAACAGCGATAAAGAAAGTGTCAGGACTCACGGACAAAGGCATTTACAATAGAATCTAATGCACTAGACACAGTGCCTATCTCTGGCCTTAAGATTATGCATTAAGACAGGCTGTCAAAGATAAGACAGGATGTCAAAGAGGCCCTGCTATAGGGCACCTCAGGTAAGGTTTTATTAGCTATCTATTCTTAAATAAGAATCCTCCTGATGCCTAGTTTTTCCTCCTAGTACAATGAATTAATATCTTCATATTTTTTAAATGACATTGCTATCCAGGAGAAAGAATTGTTCAGTGCATTAATTGATGCCAATTTCACATGGAACAATTTTATGGAAAGCATTTAGTTCTGATTTTCTAGGTATATAAGAATCGTGTAACTATTCCTATTTCTCTAGGTAAAGAGTTATCTTCCTTTATAGTGATGACAGGAAGAAGAAAATGACCTTGGCTTCTGTGTAACTAATGATTTACTATTATATTTAGTTACATAATTTACATGTAACTAACAGTATACATGTAAACAAAGTCAGCATTCAGTTCTCCTTTCTGTTTACAAATATATCTAATTGGTGCTACTGCAATAAAATAGATGCCACAGCTTTAAACTAATGCAATGATTGATGGTGGATAAACAGATGATGGGTAGAATGAGATTGATTAGGAAGGTAATAAATAGATGATAAATTATAAGATAAACAGACCGAAGGGATGAATCTCTCTGCTTTTCATTTTTCTTCCTTTCCACAAATATTCTCATATGTTTTTTATAAGACATAATAACATTCCTTGCAATATAATATTGAGTATTTATATCTCCGCTGTTAACCAATTTTTCTTATACATTACTCAGTCTTGACACTGAGCAATAGCTCAGTGGTGTCCCAAAGTTTATGATTCAATCATAGATATTCACTGAACACACAGTGTGTGTTGAGAACCATACCAGCTATTTTGAAGGGGTTCTGAGAAAGCAGGAAATAGGTTATAGCTCTTGATCTAAAGATAAGAACAAGAACAGACACACAAAATAGAATGCAAAAAGCACATAATTTGTGGAAATTTCCAAAGACTCATTCCAGATTTATTTTCTCTTTTCTCTCTCTTTCCCTGCTTCACAGGGATTTCATCTATTCACAGAGGCATTTTACTTCATTCATTATACAAACATGTACAAAGTGTTTTTAATGAGTCATGTACTTGGTATGAAGCCAACAATTCAAAGAATAAGTCAGATTCTCTGTCTTCAAAGAACTTGCAGTGTAGTGGTGAAAATGAACACACAGATGATATAGTAAGTGTCATTATAAAGTAAATGCATTACAAGCATCTGGGGACCAGAGTGAGGGTATCTGATCCTGCCTGGAAGGGAGTAGGGAGTATTCCTGGAGGAGATATTTGTGCAGAGTTTTAAAGTCTGAAGAAGAGTCAACCATGAATAGGAGAAAAATTACACTCCAAGCAGATAGGACGTTATGAGCAAAGGCATGGGAAAGCGAAGGTGTAAGACAAGTGGTCCACATTGCTGGAGCAGACCGTGAAGGTGAAGCCACAGGGCAGGAGAATCTATATGCAGAGCTTTGATTTCCGTGTTAAGAAGCTTAGACTGTATCCTCAGGGCAACCAAAATCGCTTAAGAATTTTAAACAAAGGAATGGCAGGGTTAGATTTCTATTTTAGACTCACCTCATGGTCCAATGAAGGGCTGAAATGAAGGGCAAGGCTGAAGTTGGAAAAACTGGTTAATAGACTAGTTCAGTGTTCAGGTTGCATGAAGATGAGAGTGTCATCCAAGACAGCATTCGAAGATGAAAAAGGAGACAGATTTGAAAAGCATTTAGAAGACAAAATCCACAAGGCTTTGCATCACCTCAAGGTGGCACAGTGAGTGAGCACAGTAAAAGAAAAGCCAAACTTCCTGATATGCTTTACAAAAGAGTCACAGTAATATTCACTGCTGTCATTCAAGGACCCCAGTATCTGCACTGAGTGCAACTGTCCTCCTCAGTGATCAGTGTAGAAGTAGGAGGATTTGTGTCACTGTCATTCATCCCTGTTTCCAAATTCTAAGAAACATGTCATTCATTGATGTTGAATTCAAGACACAGCAATTGGAAATACCCAGCCCAACGTTCTTTGTCTTTTCCTACATGCTCTGAAAAAGAAGCTTGGTCTTCTAATTTATGGAGTCTATGCATGTGTTTCTCAAGAGTACATCATAGGAAAGAAGGAGGATGGTGAAACAGCAAATACCAGAATCCACTCGCATCCTCTGCATGGCAGGATGCTTCCTCCCACGTCCTCTACCAGTGCGGCAATCATTCGCACCACATCAGAAAACGTACATGAAGAGACAGGCGAATCGGAATCTGCTGTCAACAGAGCAAAATGCAATTCTTAGAGCCAGCTGCACCCTTGTGCCCAAGCATGTGTGGCAACTGGCTCACTCATCCCACAGATATTGGAAGAAATAATATCTAGGCATGAAATGTAAGTAATGTCTCCATCATGCCCTAAAGTTTTATTCTCTCAATTACATGGGAGTAAAAAGTGAAAAGTTTTCTTCCAATTTTTTGCTGGCTGTGGAGGGAGAGTATCTACTTCCATATGCTCTATATTCCACAGCATATTGGCACTTCATTAGTATGCTATTATAATGATAATATCAATATTTAATGCTCAAAAATAGATTTGCAAATTTTAAAATGATGAATTAAGGAACAGTTTTCCCAGCAGAAAATACCCTTAATCTTTTAAAAACACAATTAGTGGAGTATAGACTAATAGCCTGAGACAAAAGCCATAATCCATCCTTAATACAGAGAAACATCACAAACTGGGTCAATAATGAGACCCAGATCAATAAAGCTGTAATAAATAGTTACCTGAAATAAAGACAAGCTTTAAAAACTTGGATGAAAGTTCCCTTCAGGACATATTCTCAAAGCCACTGAATAACTAACTGGGAGTATCCACCTCAAACACAGTAAAATGGAAAACCAGGCTAGCAATGCATAACCCAAACAACAGATGTTAAAGCAGCAAAAGCCTCAACCAGTAAAATAATTTCCATTAGAGACTCACAGACAGAAATTTCTGCAGAAAATGACTGTGGGGTGTTCCAAGTAAGCATGGCTACTTGCGTGGCACTAAAACTCACCATATGCACAGCGGGCTTCTAGCTTAGATGGACTCATTTTATAGAATAACCACCACCCCCTGATTTTGCTAATAAAAATAACATGCAAAGAGACAAGTTGATTTTTTCATTGATATGATGATGGATTGTACTCATTGTTTGGTTCCATATTCAGGATTGCCATACAAACATGTGACCATGGTGAACCACTCCTGCCTCCCGGTTTTTAGAAACATCGTCAGTAAGGAAAGGATCAGCAAGCAGCCCAAATCCATGCTGCTTATGAAAGCCAAACTAACACTCATCTGGATCGATCATTTCAGAAAATATCCACATCCAAGATATAAGTAGACTAATATTTAGTTCACATGAAATACACTTATTGTAAATATTACTTTCTTTTTTATAATCATGGTACAAGAGATCAGCTGTGCACACGTGGAAGCATTGGTGCCCTGATCCCTGGGGATGGCAAGATAGAATCCGTGAAGGCTGAAGTCACTGAATGCAGCCCCCTCCTTTATCCAGAAGTCACCTTTTTATCTGAGTGTGCAAATCCTCCTGTTTTACACATGGCCTGATGGGAAACATTCAGGAGGAATTCTTTTAGTGTTTTGATGTGTGAGTCCATGTGTGCATTTGACTTTAATATTTTGGTGTATTTCTTTGTTTCCAACAAGTGTTCTGGTCTTGTGTAGGCATGGCTTCAAAAACCGTCCTTTAGTGTGTCTGTGTCTCTAACAGCTGCCTCTCAGGGGACAAAGTAACTTCCATGCAGCAATTGAATAGTATCCTACCTTGGAGAATCTTACTCTCTGGATGTCTACTGGGTAAAAACTTGATAGACTTTGTAGCTCCCATTAATAGGAAACCTAGGAACTTAGTCACAAATTTTTCTCACAATAAATGTACTCATTCATATCCTCTTTAGTTGTTTGACACAGAAAACAGTATGGAGGTAGAATAAAGTGTGATATGTGGAAATTATTCTATATTCTCCAGTTAGTCTATAGTTCAGGTCTTATCTATGCTATGTTGTCCTCGGGACAATTTGGGCTCATTGAGGTAACATGAGGCCACTAAACTGGAAGTAGCATTTACCAGGCAAAGGGCCTACTGACAGTATTCTAACAGCCAAAATTGCAGGTGAGAGAGTGAACGGCAAGTAGCATTGGCAACAACACTCGGGAAGAAGCAGTTTTGACCGTAACAGTCTTTTGAGAACATCACGCATGTGGTTGAAGCTTCAAGGTGAAATTTAATCTAGAAGAGATCTCTTTCCTAATTACAAAAAACCTCCAGTGCTTCAAGTGCCATACCAAATGCTCTGGACCCCTAAGCACCCACCTCCCCCACCTTCCCCACCCCGGATCACTTCACTCAGCCACATCAGCCTTCTTTCCTGTGCTTGAACACGCAAGTTCACTCAAACCCGAAATTCTTATACATGTATATCCTGCCCAAATGCTCATTGCCCAAGTGCATTGTCCCCCATTTTTCTTATTATAATATAGTATTACTTTGTCTATTTATTTATCTGTTTTTTTTCTTTCATGTGTGTATGAACACTGTCAATCTCCCCCTTACCAGCATGTAATTTAATTGTATCAAGGACTGTGGCAGATTGCGAAGTGGCGACTCTTCTCTTTGTTATACTTATTCTCCTCTTCGACATGACTTGGCAGCAGCAGTTTTCATTCAGTAGTGAAGTCTATGGCTCCACTCCTTAAATTGAAACCAGCCTTACACCTGTGGAATGAAGAGGAAATGAGGTTGTACATGTCCCAGTTCTAGGCCTCAAATTGCCTTGCACAATTCCATGCAATTTTTAGACTCCTGCCCAGCAGCCAGGTGAAGAAGCTGGTTTATCACACTGGAATATCAGTCATTTGGAGCATCGTATACCAAGGTTGCGTATTTGATCTCCAGTCAGGGCACACACTCATAAAAGAAGCAACCAATGAATGCATAAATAAGTGGGGAAACAAATTGATCTCTCTCTCACTCTCTCTCTCTCTCTCTCTCCCTGTCTCTCTGTCTCTCTCCCCCCACCTCTCCGTCCGTCTCTCTCTCAAATTAAAAAAGAAAAAGAAGCTGGCTCATCTAATTTTTGCCAACAAAGGCCACAACTATGTGAAATGCTCAATCAAAACCACACAAAACCACAAAGCCATTTATCTGTCTTTAGCCATCCATTCATTGATGTCTGCATGCAACTAACCACAGTGGCCCAAGGGAGTTCGACTGAGATCAGCCAGGCCTGGCTCTGAGCAACAGAAATGCCAAGATAACCTATGAACTTGTATTTGTAATGTATTATAGTAAATAGCAGTGATCGTTCAATCTAACATAGTGCACAGGGCAACAAGGGCACAATAGGCCAATGGCCAAGCCCTGGAGCCCCTAAGAAATCTTCTGAGTCTATAGCTTCCCTATTTGCTTTATGATTTATTACCTATATTGCATTGCCTTTGCCATGTATTTTTGCATTCTTCCCAAGCCATTGATTATTCTGTTCGATAGCTCACTTGATCCCACTTCTTTCTTATTTCCAAGTTGCTGAGTTTTGGTTTCCCTGTGTTTGTATAAACCACAGCCTGAAAAATCTTCTTGTACCATATTCCTGGGGCCAGTTTCAATTGCCAGAAACCTCTATCAGAATAAATCCTTTATGTACATTGGTTCAGGCTTCTCAAGGTCCAGTTGTATTGTTTAATAGGCTCTGATTAATCCTTTATGGGACCCACATATTTCTTTTCAGGACAATGTAAACCTATACAATCAATTTCTATTAACTGTCAGCTTTGAGTTTGTCTATTCTCTTCTAAATATTTTTCTTATTTTACAGACTATGGCAAAAATACTGGTAAATTGTCATCTCATCTGAAGCCTTTAAATTCAGTAGGAGGGATTTTTAAAGGAAAAAGAAACATCTAATCTTACTAAACCAAAGATCTGCAGTGAATATAAAGTTTTCATTTCCTTTGTCCATAAAGATTAATTCCATTTTATCTATTCAGGTATTGATGCCTTGCTTCAAGCAGGGATAATTGCATTTTTCTGTCTCACATTTTTAAATATGTTTGGGATTCACAGGGTGTTGCAAGTTGTATTTTGCAAAGATGTAATAATGCTGTTTCCCATCCTCCATATTTGTTTTACAATGTGAGCTTGCTGCTCCTTCATCAAAAGGTGGATTCTGTATCTCCTCCCTGGTCCTGGACAGAGCTTTGGGGCTTTCTTGACCGACAGAGTATGTCAGAAGTAACACTATGTGATTTCCGAGGACAGATACAGAACAAAGGTGGGGAATAGTACAACGATATGCATTTATATCAGCCAAAGGAAGAGCAAATGTTAAGCAATAAACACTCTGACAGAGTGGATCTCACCGTTCAGTGTGCAGCATCAGACTCACACGGAGGGTCTGCTTAAACCACTTTGCTGGCCCGGCCTCCAGAGTTGCTGATTCCGGAAATCCAGGTAGGGGTCCAAAGAACTGATTTCAGATGATGCTGGATGGCTGCTCGTTCAGGAATGCGTTTTAATAAATACTAATGAAAGGCAATACAAATTGATAAAACAGGACTCTTAGTAAAAAAATTAAACAACCAAAAAACAAAATAAGATCCATGCTATATTTATCTAATAGCACACAGATCTGGAGAAAACAAACAATGGATACAATAGTAGCCAAGGACATTTTGAAACCAGGCTCTTACTCCTTAAGCTTCCCCCAACAAACTTAATAAATAGAATTAATAAACAATTATTTAGTCACTTGAAATGGATTGAACGTTTATGTGCACTCCCACAAATTAATATGTTAAAACCCTAACCCCCAATGTGATGGTATTAAAAAGTGGGGACTTTGGGAGGTGATTAGATCATGAGGGCAGAGCCCCATAAATGAGATTAGAGACCTATTAGAAGAGGCCCCACAGACTTCTCACTGCCTCTGCTACATGACAATACAATGAGAAGACACCTCATCAGAGTATCAGATGCCAGATCTGCTGGCATCTTGATGTTGGACTTCCTCATCTTGAAAACTGACAAATACTGTATTTTGCTGTGTATAATGTGCACTTTTGCCCAAATTTTTGACAGAAAAATAAGGATGTACATTATACATGGGTAGTACTAATTTGGTAATTATTTATTACATAAAATTATTTATTTGTTACATAAAATTTCTTGTACCACAATATGTTCAAAACTAAATGCTCAAATTCATTTATAATACAAAAAACAAGTATCTAAAGACAAGTAAATAATTGAATTTAAAAAATTAAAATCTTTTTTTTTCTGAAAGTTTGGGCCAAAAACATGGGTGCACATTGTGCACAGAAAAATATGGTAAATTTTTCCAGTGTCAGACACCCAGTCTAGGCTATCTTTGTCACGGCAGCCAGAAAGGACAAAGGCAGCACCATAATGTATTTTCTATTGGTCACACACCTAAAAATTGCCTTTAGATCATTAGTATTACAGAAAAGCATAGAAATTCAGCTAGGAAGAGCAGTTGAAGACATGAAAACAATAAAACAAAATCCTCGCTGTGTTCAAAACATTTCAATTATAATCCCTAATGTTAAGATACCTGAGCCTTTATCCCTAATCATCACGTTTTAGGATTAGCCTTTTTCTAGGCAATTTAAAGAATTATTAGCTACACTCTATGACTAATACAGTTCAAGTTACCATGAAGGGCTAGATTTAAGCCTAAATCACTCATGCAACCACAACACGAGCCAAAGTAGCAGAGCACATGGCTGACCTATAGCAGTGATCTTCCAAACATTTAATCAGGACAGTATGGCTGTGTGTTACATTAAGGCTTACAACCACAACAGAATAGTTTTTACTTCTTTTGTTTTTAGGAAGAAAAGTATTGAGTAGAGAGACATTTACTATTGTCTGCTAATAAAATAAAAATTGTCAAGCATTCCTTAATACTAGAGAAAACCCCCTTACAGACCTTCCCAATTGTTATTCCATGTATTCAATGCTACCAAGGAAGAAAATGTTAACAGTGTTCAGTAATTCTATAGGTTTATTTTCTTATACATGCTAGTTGTCCATAATAGCTAGAATTTTTTCTTCTTCCTCTGAGAAAAGGTTGAATCAAACAGATGTGATGAGCTGTGTATACAAGACAATTCAGGAGGGTTGACTGTGTTTCGCATTCTTAAACATCCAGATGAAAGTCCGAGTTCCAGTTGCTCTACACATGTAAGTTACCTAAGGAACGGAGAGATGACAAAACATTTCAACTGTTTTCCAAATATTTAACACGCATAAGAATATGAATCCAAACCATTGGTATCTATGCTATGTGTACAGAAAATGGAAAATTTGCTTCTAAATACAAATTTAGACCTAAACACCAAATTTCTTAAGATATTTTATTTTTTCCTGACCAAAATATTGTTTCCTTAAAGATGACACAGTAATTATACAGAATGTTAACAAAAACTATTTTTTGTCAAATGCAACCAAGATATTTTGAGCACCCTCTACTTGCCAGGTAACCTGGTAGGGATTAGGTACATGCTAAAAATGTATTTTTTTAACCAATAGTCCACATTATCTAGTGGGACTCAAACAGGAAAGTAAATCATTGCAATACATTCTGATGAATACTATTTCAGAGATAAATAATGAATAGCTGAGACACAAAGGAGGAATAATAAATCACTCTGCTTAATTCGGTACAGAAACTCTTCACAGAGACATGAGAGTTCAATGTCCAGGCTTCTGCCCAGCAGAAAATATGGCGAGGGACTAAGAGGAAGAAATAATGTAAAAATTTGTAGGGGATAGACTGACTCATAAGCAATTAATTGAAGGCAAAGTATTCCGACATTAGTGGCAAGAGATGAAGTTTAAGAAGCAAACATAACCATAACCATAATGGTAACTATAACTAGAAGCATAACTATGGATCTTGGGGGATTCCAGTAACAGGTTCAGGTTACCACCTGTAGCCAGCAAGACGCCATCAAGGCAGTGGCATTATCCATTTAGCTCCAGATTCATGTACTGCCATTGTCTCACTGAAGAATAGGACCCTGAACCAACACTCTACTCACTGGACATGGATTAACTTTCGTGAAAAGGCAGGAGATCCTTCAATATGTCCTGTATTGCCTTCCATCACTGGAAAGGCTGAGTTTCAACTGTGCAGCTAGAGAGCAAGTAATACGGAGAGCCTTCTCCGGGCCCGGCCAGGTCAGAGGATCAAAGCCGCACAACGCAAACCGCCTGCTTCACCAACTTCACCCTTGTGCCTTCAGCAGTCCTTTAGGACAGGGTGGAGAAACAGTCAGAGAGTTCTCGAGTACTATCGAAGTACAGAGGAAGAAACTGTTTGACTGCTCCATGAATTAGCACCAGCATTTATTTAGATTAGATAAGACATTTACGTTGCATTGAAAACAAAGTAATTAAAAACACATTTAGGCAAATCTCATTTGAGGCCGATAAGGTTCAGATTTGGCAGTTGTGTGATCTAAGAAAATATGGTTTTAATAATGAATGAAGTTTTAATTTATAGATTTTCTACACTGGATTGTTTAGAAATTAGTGCCCATTTGGGGAAGATTCTGTTGCACTGGAATTGGTGTGTGGGGACTGGTATAAGGTTAATGAATTTGGGTGTTTAGAACACACTTGTTCACTCAGTTCATCAGAAAGACAGCCTGAGGCTTTAAACATAAAACTATCACTATCTGTATAGCAACAGTTAATATTTATCATAATACATAGTCAAAACAACCAGTGAAGTCCTATCAAATCCACCAAGAGGATCAGTGAGACCCTTAGCTTGATTTCAAGCACTAAAACGTTGAGACCGAAAGAGATTAAATGTTTTGTCTGATGTCATAGTGCCATCATAAGCAAAGCCAGAGCCCCAAAGCCTTTAAATAATTTTTAATTCTGTCTTTTAGCCACAGCATAGGGTATGTGATTGCATGGCTATTTATTTGTGTAAAAATGGAATGATTTTTTTCTCTCCCATTTATAGGCATCACCTATCAGTGCCAATTGAATGTGAACGTATCATTCTCCCTGAGCTTTGTGGTTGGTTACCATATAAATCTTACAAAGTATCTGTCCGGCGTATAACCTCCCTTTTTTCTGGGTATTTCCTCCACATTTCAAGTGACTGGACCTCCTGCAGCCACGGTTGTAGATGACCCGACCCTCCAGGCTGCAAATGGGCATTGCAGATGGATTCCTCTAGACCAGTAGGATGCTCACTCTAGGATTTTGGAATTGGGATGGAGAGGTTCTCTTCCACTCTGAGCTGTCTACTCAGACTGAAGTATTGCAAACTCTGGAACTTTAAGTCAACTAGCAGAAGAACTGCAGGAAAAGTGTCAGCAGAAGATAAGAATGTAGCTCACGTGCAGAGGGAAGCAGAGGCAAAGACCAGGTGGGCCCAGGGGGAGAGGGCTTGGATCCTTATTAATTTTCAGTCCCTGATGGCTTTCCACTGTCGAGGTTTATCTCTATTTTCTGCTTAAGCATTCTATGACATATCCCTGCAATCTTCACAATACGTTCATACCAGCAAATGGCGTCTCTGGTCACAGGCACGAAGAGCAAGTGCGGGACTGGCTGAGGCACAAGAGGACATCCAGGAGGATTCCTCCTGCAGGAGCCCGCAGCCTGCGCCTTGGAAGGATGTTGGAAGAATGTGAGACTGTGCTGGGTAAGTCTGCAGATCCGGAGTGCACACAACCAGAAAGACAACCTCCAGTCCGGCCTTTTTACTCTAAAAGTGAAGAAAAATTGGAAACGCGTATAGAGATGGCTGATGTTGATCAAGAAATTCGCGAAAAGAAAATTCTAGGCTTTCCTCCCGTCATCAGTAATGCTGTGAAAAACAACATAAAAATTTCAGAAGCTTTGCATATGAAACATGTATTTCTCAAGCAAAGATCCTGTTTCGGCAGGAACCTTGAACAGATATTCTGCATATAAAAACTCGGGGACACAAGCTTAGTCCATCAGTGGCTCTAGCTCTTTGACTCTTTGTTGAATCCTCTGTATCCAGGCAGAAGATGAAGAAGAGAGAAGCCAGAAACTTGGAGCCTTGCCAGTTAAACCACTGCCTGCTTCAGATTCCAAATGAGAAGATTTAAAGCTGCAAAAGATTGGAGCTATAAAAGCCCCTTAATACTCAGCCCCACAAAAATGATCAGATTCACGGTGCAGGCATTCCATCCATTATTTCAGAAGGCATTACTGAGAAGGAGGCATGAGGGCAAGAAAGAAAAGACATAAATCAACCCTGAGAATCATATCTAAGAATGAATGTGGCCCACGGTCAGTGACACACCCGAAGCAAGTAGTTCAGACGCTGACTGAGTTTACAGGGGAACTGGATTACCCAAAGCAAAGCCAAGATTTCATCCACCTTTGTCTATTGCCATCTGAGTATAAATGTTGGGCTCTCAAATTTGTACCAGCAGGAAACAGGCTCTGAAAACCACATAACCACTGAGGAGAGAACAGGATGAGTTTTAGAGGCAGTGATGGTAGATAATAAAAAGGAAGGATCTCTGAGAAAGGGAGCCTGAGCCCACAGAGAAGAGCAAACGAGGCCGTTTCTCTAAAAGACCAGAATCCAGTTCTAAGAAGAAAAAAAAACCTTATACTTTGGGTAAGATTTTGTAACTATTCGGGGTCAATGATCACGATATCCCTACCATTTGGCCTGTTTCTGCATGGGCATTTTATGGCTATTATCTGTTGCTGGTTCAGTGAGCAGAGGGCTACCTTGTCTTTTTAGCTGGAGCATTGCTCGGACCCCCTCCAAGGATTATAGAGTACTTTGTCTGCAGCCCAGCTCCGAAGGAATGATAATAATCTAAATAAATCATAACTCACAGAAAGTAAAAACAAAGCACCTTGATTTCTAAAGATGGGATGGATACAAATAGAGTGCTCACTATTTCCCAGCTTTTATTCTGCATGATGCCGTGAGGTTATGAGCACTTACAAGGGGCTAATAGAAATAGAGTAGCACCCATAATTGCTAAGAAACTCAAGTCTCATCCTTCCCTTGGCCCAAGTCTGGTTTTCAATTCAAGTATACAAGGATACTCCCCGATCATGACTTTTCAACAATTCTCCAGATGTCTTACAGTAAACCCAAGGCTCCAACATGAAACCAAAGTTGAGGTTATAGGAGTTGGGGTATCAGAAAAACACCAACTATACAAAAGAGGAACCTGAGGGCAGACGATTACAACCTCTGTGCACACCATAGGGCTGGCTGCAAAGACAGAATGACGTGGTCTGTTAAGGCTCGGTATCCCCCCAAAGAGTCTCCTGCCCCAAATTTCCACAGTGGTTTTCTTGAACAAGAAAAGCCTCTCAGGAGGGAGAAACAGTGGTCAGATTTATTAACCAATGAACACACCTTGCTATAATCAATAGGTGACCCAATCACTTACTTTCCTGTACCTGATTCTGTTTATAATTTGGACCCATGAATGCATGGCCCATTTTGGAGAGGTTGTTTTTGCACATTCGCTAAGTGAAATATTTTAACGATGGCTTACTCTTCCATGCTCACCCCCAGAAAAAGTTATAAGTGGCATAGGTTCTAGGTAGCATCCCCTCTAGGCACTAGAGCTGTCTGGACCTGTGGGTTGCCATGCCTTTGAAAATGGTAGAGTGCTTTTGCAGATGGGGACACACTCAAGAACATCTGCGAATGTATAGAAAAAAAGGAAAGTGATTTCTCTGTTGAGCAGCCAAGGAATAAAACTAGGGAGACAACCTCAAAAGATGTCTCCCAGCCGATGACAACTTTCTTCCTATGGGAATTGACCCTTTGCACCCACAGGAGGGAGCAGTGTCTCCAGCAGTCTGGTCATACAATATGGCCACAGAGATTCCTTGTTCCAGGCACAACTCAGCGACCAGAAATGGGCACAGCACTAAAGTAAACCAGTGAAATTACATTTTCTGGAAATCTGAAGTTTGAGATTCGAGTCCGGCCTGGTAGTCCACATAAACTGAGGTCTTACAAAAACAGCAGGCCCGTAGTTGGCCTCCTCTGCTAAGATCACAGAGGGAAGTAGAGGTAAGAGGCCACAAGACCCAGAAATAACAAGATCCGACTGCAACTGCATGGACTTCTGATTAATTTTGTTTTAAAAGACCAAACTATATTCTACAACCTGCAGTCTTATAAAAAAATGTTGCATCTACCTGATAAATGTTTATGGTTTTGATTAAGCTAGCTCAAGCTAGTTTTGTTTCCTGATGCCAGAAGCCTAGGGCAGCCACCAGCCACTCCCTTGAAGGCCAGCCCCTCTGTGCAATTAATTCCCTAATTTTAGCCTCGTCTGGTTCACTTGGCCCACTGTTAGACGGTGGAGGTGCCAGCATGCCCCTGGCCAGGACTTATTATGATTATCAAAGATAATTCACAGTAGTCCTTACCAGGCTGTTCTTTTTTAAAAATTATTTGCTGACTGCAAAATTCCTTTCCCTTTGCCTTATTGAAGTCAGATTTCAAGTTATGTAAGTATTATCCTTTGAACGCTTTCATAGCTGCTATTCTGATACTAATTCTATTTATCTTTTATCTATTCACATTTGGCATCACTTAAATAGGTGATATTTTATTCTGTCTGATCAGAATAAAGAAAATTGTGATTTTTTATGTGATTTGCATGTGATGTATTGAATCCATCTGTGCTGAGTTGAGATATTCTGTGTGGTTATTTGAGCTGACCCAGCCAGGGTCCCCTACTGAGCTTCACGTTCACCTGCCCAGGCGTCCCCCAAGGCCTGATCATGTTGGCTGTGCTAGTTACCAGCACAGTGAGGAGATAAGGCAGTATTGATCTACCCAGAGTAGAATATCACATTAATTTTTTCCAACTTGTATATCTTGATGATCCTTCTCATCTCCCTCATCACTCAATGGAATAAAATTATTTGACCCTACATATTTTACTTTAAAATAATAACTCCTGGAGAGAATTACATCAAGGTTATCTTGTCCCAAGAAACAAGATCTTTCTCTCTGATCACTATTTTTTTTTTAAATTGCCTTCTATTATCTACAGACTTAGGGTCAATTACATTATGGCTACAGTTACGATACGATACAAGAGTAATCTTAAACTTGAGCTATCCCCAAGATAAAGTACTTGAACTCCTGGAAATATTTAACTTCTGATAGATTAAAAGTGTAGCAAACTAATTTTGTTTTCTTTATGGTGTTGCTTTGAGTCTTATACTCTTGTATGGGGGGGGGGGCATAAACCAGAATTATCTTCTGGAGGGCAGGCCCCTTGTAGTACAGACTTCCCCCGCTAGGTGAAGGTTCTAGCAACCCATCAGTATCAGTGTAGCAGGTGGCATGGTGAGAGGTTGCATTCAGCTTTGGTGAATTTTTTTGGAAGACTCAATGCATTTGCCCATTTTATGATGGTAATTTACAAGCGCACCTGCATGTTCAGCAGTTCGTGACCAAACACAGCAGTATCCCCATGCCCTCCCCATTCACCTGATCTCTCCCTGAGTGACTTTCTTTTATCTCCCTGGATGAAAAATGTCCTCAAAGGGAAACATTTTGCCGACGTGGAAGAGGCAAAACAAAAAATGGCAGAGGCACAAAAAGGCATCAAAATCAAAGAATTCAAAAACTGTGTTGAGCGGTGAATAAAACATCATGATAGATGTATCGTAAAATGGAGAGTACTTTGAAGGTGACAGAAGTTTACACAAGTAAGAACAAATATGCAATTTTTAATAAATGCATTCAGGGTTTTTTGGTCCCCCCCCCCGTATACTTTAGTACAAGTCTATTCTTCAATTAATGAAGAAATGCTAGACTTTACTGAGTACTTCTAATTCTATGGCCTATGTTATATCAACCCCAGACTCCTTCCAAATGAGTTATTTTATCAGACTTTGGAAAGTAATATGGAAACATTCGTAAGACATTGTTTCTGCAGGTTGCCTGGCGATCTGCTAAGCTAGACTTGGCTTGGATGGGAAAGCTTAACTGTGGCCGCTCTGCTCCACTCACCTGCCCCTCTTCCTTGGACCCGTGGATAAACACAGGCACGTCCTCTTCATGGCAACAGCAGAAACACAAAAAGAACTATTCTGAATCCACTCAAGCCTTGACACTGACACTGTCCCTTCTATTTTTTTTTTTAATTAGCCAGAGCAAGTCACATGGTCAAATGCAAATACCAAAGGTCAGGAAATACACTCCATTTTTTATGTGAAAACTCAGAACCCACATGTCAAAGGGCCTAGATAAAGAGAAAAAGTAAAAATCAGGGACTACAATGCAATGTACCACTACCCAACAAGCCCACTGTTACCATACTTGAAATAAAGAAATTGGATTCAATATTTTTAGGTCTTTCTGGCTCTAACACCATGGTCCTGTTTATACTTGTCAATGTATTGTTTTACAATCCCAAATTATCTTTATTACTCACCTAATCACAGCCGTCTGTGCAAACTGACTTTCTAACACACTACAGATGCTTCAAGACATGCGACGCATTCATTGGTCCATTTCCAGGGAGGACCATAGCTGCGTTTCACCAGAACATCCCCTAACTATGGCCTTTTAAACGTAAGAAAAAACAAGAATTCTCTCTCCTTGGGTGTAATTAATGTACCTTTAGACATTAGCAGCCTACAGAAATGAACGAAGTCGCATCACGATGTTTACCAATCCCATTTTACTGGTTCTGTAACCCACCTGTGTGAATGGCCACAGCTCTAACCCATATACCCACACACTTACTGAATCATTTCAAAGAGGCCCCCATGTGTACTGCGCATGCTTGGAGACGGGTCCACCTCTATATAGTCTTCAGAATATCCACTGTACCTTGTGCCTGCAAATACACTTAAGGGCAGTGTGTTACTTTTTCTTGACATAGCATAAGATGCATCCAGTTTGAGGGTACCTGTCAGTGAGTTTTGGCAATTTTATACACCTGTATAACCCTAACTGAAAACTAGAAATACAGCATTCCCTTCCCCCAAGTTACATGTTCTTCTTTCCATCAATCTTTCTTCTGCTCCTAAGCCCCAGGCAAACATAGACCTGCTTTTATTTTTTACACTAGATTAATTTTTTATTTTTTCAGTGGTTCCTATGAATGAAATTTTACATCAGGATTTGTGTCTAACTTCCTTAGCTCAGCAGGATTCTACTGTGATTCATTCACACGGTTGCTTGGATCAAGGTGTTTATTCCTTCATTATGCTACTAGTATTCCATGGCATGTGCACACAGCCATTTGTTTACACATTCAAGTGCTGAAGAACATGTGCGCTTTCTCCCAATAAATAGAACTAATATAACATTTGTACACAAATTTTTGCATAGACCCATGGTAAACTTTTAAATTTAATCATTATGGTATTACATGATGGTATTCAATTGTGGCTTAATTTGCATTTTTCAGAAGGTTAAGAAGGCTGAGCTACTTCTCGTGGGGTTATTGGCTGTTTCTATACATTCTTTTATGCCAGGTATGCTCATGCCTCTTGCACATTTTAATGGGTTTGTCTTACTATTGAGTAGTAAGAGCCGTTTGCATATTCTAGACACAAATTCTTCATCAGAAATAAGTATTAAAAATACTTCCACCTGTCTTTTTTTTAACTGTATTTTGTGAGTAAAAGTCCTTTTTCTACTTTTTACTAAATATCTCTTATCAGTTTATTCTGTTACAGTTTATGCTTTTATGTCCTGTTCCAAAGCTTTGTGTCTATCTTAAGATCTAAAATTCTTCTGTCATTGTTTAATAATTTTTGATTTTATGTTTACCACTTTGATTTAGTTTCAGTTAATTTTTGTGTATAGAATGAAGTCAGTCTCTTAGGTTCCTTTTTGCATATGAATTGTCAATCAACTTTTTCCTCACAATGTGTTTAAACACATTATTTTGGGACATTAGTTTAAAAAATATTAATTGACCACATATGCATGGATATATCTCTGAAATATATTTTGCTCCATTCTTTGAAGTGTCTGTCTCTACCACATTGTGATGATAGATTTACAGTTTTACAGTATAAAAGTGAAAAGCATTTTGTTTTAGTATGTCATTATAAATATTTTTTATTTTTGTGTCCAATTGTTTATTACTAGTAATTAAAAATGAAATGGAATTTTGTATGTTATCCCATTGTCCTATATTATTGAATTTATTTATTAAAAATAATAGCTTTGATGTGTACTTCTTAGCATTTTCTAAATAAAAATTATGTAACCAGTAAATAGAGACACTTGATTCTTCCTGTTTGGTCTGAATATCTTATATTTCTTTTTTATTTCTCATTGCTAAGATGTTGAATAAGGATGATGAGAGGACCAGTTTAGGGTGAAAGCATGCAAACTGATAATTAAGCATGGCATTGGTGCTGTATCTTCCCTGCAGATGCCCTTCTGGTCCAAATTGTCAATAGTGTTCTCATGAATGGCAGCTGAATATGGTAAAATGCTTTTCTGCATCTAGTTAGATGATCATATGGATTTTCTTATTTATTCTGTTCAGATGGTGAAACACTTTCCCAAATGTAACCGACCTTGCATTTCTGGTATGAACACTACTTGGCCAATTACTTTATCTTTTAACCCTTTTTACATATCTCTGGATTTGGATTTGCTAAAATATAAGAGTTTTGTACCTACATTTTTGAGGGCTCTGGGTATATAGTTTTCTTTTCTCGTAATATCTTTGCCATGTTTTCACTTCAGAGTATTGCTTCCCTCATAAAATGAACTAGAATGAGTTCCTTTCCTTTCTGCTCTAGTTTCTCAGAGAATTTAGTAGAATTAGTGATATCATATTATCTTAAGAGCTTGACAGAATTCACAAGCAAATGCATCTTAGCCTGGAGTTGTTGTGGGGAGATTTTACTTATTAATTCAAGTTCTTTAACAGAAAAAAAGCTATCTAGCTTTTTATTTCTTTTTGAGTTGATTTTGATCATTTGTGTCTGTGAAGGAATTTGCCCATTTCATGTAGGTAGTACAATTTTCTAACATAAATTGCCTGTTTTTCCTTGCTATACCTTTAATGTCTTTGAATCTGTTTTGAAATCATGTCTTCCATTCATGAATCGGTAGCTGTGTCATCTCTCTTCTTGATTGGTCTAGTTATAAATTTCTCAATTGTTTTATGCAAAGAGTAAACTTTGTTTTCATAGAGTATTTTCATTTTCTCTTCCATTGATTGCTTATTATATTCTTCTTTTTAGATTTAATTTACTCTTTCTTTTCTTGCTTCTTAAGGAAAAAACATTTATCATTGATTTTGGACCTTGTTTCTGTTCTACTATCAATAATTTAAAATATATTAGCTGAATCCTATAATATTGGTTTGTCATATTCTTGCTTACATTCACTTCTAAATATTTTCTATTTTCCCTTGTGACTTCTTCATTGACCTATAAATTAGAGATATATTGTTTAATTTCCAGATGTTTGAACTTTTCTAGATATCTTATTATATTTTATTCCTAATTTAATTATGTTGTGGACAAAGAACATACACTGAATGGCATAATCCATCCTTTAAATTATGCTCTAGATTTAAGAATGTTTCCATGTGCACTTAAAATAAATGTACATTCTTCAGTTGCTAGGTGAAATGCCCTATAATGTCATTCAGGTTAAGTCAGTTGACAGTGTGGTTCTGGTCTCCAGTACCCTTACTGATTTTCTGTCTACCTGTTCTATTGATTACTAACAGAAGAATATTGTACTTTCCACACAGAATTGTGGATTTAGGTTTGGCCATTCAGTTCTATCAGTATTTGATTCATACATTTTAAAGCCCTATTATTAATTGCCTACACATTTAGAATTACTAAGTCTAATGAATGAATTGACCCTTTAACATTAGAAATGTATCTCTATCTCTTGCTGTAAAATCAATGTTTTTAGGATTACTGCTTATATGACCTATCTTGTTTTATCCCTATAATTTTAATCTATGTTTATTCATATATTAAGAGAGTTTCTGTGGTTTTTTTAATCAAATTTAAGGATCTCTGATTTTCAGTGGAACAGAGTATTTACATCTAATGCCAGTATTGGTATGATTGGGTTCAAGTATACATTATGCTATTTGACACTCTTACAGCATAAAAAAACTCTAGGTGTAAGTTATTATTTTATTGCTTACTTGTTGGTATACTTTACATAACTTTATGTTCCATTGTCATCTCTCTTGCATAGTTTCTGGTGAAAAGTTTATAGTTCATTTATCTATGTTTGACATATCTTAATGCACATTTTCCCTCCAGCTACTACTGTTATGAAATTATATTTATCACTGTTATTTTGAAATTTCATTACACTGTGCATTTTTAAAAAATTTTTGTCCTACGTGAAGACTTTTGAACTTGTTAGATATTTTTAACTTTTCATCAAATATGAAATAACTTTGCCATTATTTTCTTAAATATTTCTGACACTCCCTTTACACACATGTCAGAATTCTTTATATGCTCACACAGTTCACTGAGGGTCTGTCCACTATTTTTCAGAATCTCTTTCTCACATTGCTTCATTTTGCTTTTTTTATTTCTATGATTTAAAAGTACTGATTTGCTTCTGAAGGTTAAAATCACCTAACACTATTTTATTTCAGATATGATTTTGAAGAGTTAGTGACTTTCATTGTAGATACTGTTTTTTCCAGAAGCTTTATGTAGTTCTTTTCTATATCTTCCATTTCTTGCTTATCTTCTTTTTGCTGTAGGTAATTGAGTATATTTATAATAACCTATTTGCAATCTTAGCACTTTTTAACTGTTGACATTTTCTATACACTGATCTTTCCTCTGATTTTATGTTAGCAATCCTTGCTTATTGATTGTCACACCCAGCAATTTTTAATTGAAAGCTACAGATTATGAACTTGATGTAGTTGAGTGTCAGGTCTTTGCTGTCTTCCTTTAAAGGGCATTGATCATTCTTCTGCTGATTAATATAGTTATTTAAGGTTAAGGTTAACCCTTTCAAGATTTACTTTAACTTCATTATGGTATTTTTGAGTAGCTTATGCCCTAGGGAACATTTAGCCACATTTCTAAGGCATAACCATTTTGAATGTCTAGTGAATGCCTTGAGTAATCAATGAAGACTTTCAACTCTGTTAGTAGGAAATTAAACACCATTTTCAGTCCTGTTGTACAAGGTCTAGAAACCATTCAGTTCACAGCTCACTCACGCTTCTCTGTCCAACCTTACAGAGTTTCATCCTATACACATTCAACTTAATGTTCAGAGGAGAATTAATAGGGTACCTAGACAGATTTATGAACACCCTTTTCTGTGTGAATTGCCTATTTCTAAAATGTACTTGCACAATTTTCTATTATAATCTGCTTGGGATCTTCCTTGCTGCTCTGAGGTTTGGAATGTGCCTTCAAGGAGAAAGCCAAGGTTATTATAGAGCTAACCTTATTTCCTTACCCTCTCCCAGGAATCACAGTATTGCACTGACTATTTTCTGGTATATGAAAACTATTCACATATTTTTCTTATATTTTATTTGCTTATGATGGAAGGTTAAACATTGTCCCTGTAGTTCTATTGTTGACCAAGAGAAAAAGTGTCTCACCATTATAATTTTATTTGAGCAGAGGGAAAGCAGTATACATAAGAAACAATTTGGCAGGGTGGGAACACTGTTATTAACACCAAGCATGTACAACGTCAGTTTTGGATTTACTATAAAACAAATGCCAATTAAGTATGATATATCTTGCAAACTTGACTTATAATCAAATAACAAGCTCACCAGTAAGAGCAGTGTGGTTGAGTAGAGGGATTTGAAAGAAAACTTTAAAAGCTTTTCTCTGATTCAAAATTGTATGCTTACAACTAGAAAGCAGTTCTTAATGCAGATGATTGCAGAGAAGCACAGAGATAAGGACCCCCAAATAATAATTTACTGCTCCAAGCAGTACTTTTCCAACATCTTACACAGATGAGTTGATGAACAAATGATATAAATTGATAGTACCTGACTCCATTCAAGGTTTGAGAAGAGGATTCATGTAAAAAAGAAGTGATACAAAGTTCAAGAAGGAATATCCCCAATTCTAAGACAAGTTAACTAAACAAAATAAAGATACAACTGCAATAATTACATGGTATGGTAGGATTGGGTTATAGTTGTGTAGTGGGACAAGGGAAGGAATAAAAAAAGACCATCAGAAAGACTAAGATCATGCTTTGAGAGATTTACTTCACTATGCCCCCCCAAAACAAGAAATTTTAATATAATGGATCCATGTTATCAAAGATTTAAAGGGAGATGTGAACTCTTGAAACAAAAGATTCAGAATGAGTTATTGAGTAAGAAAAAAATTAAACATTTATTGACTAAGCAAGTAATTATTGACTAAGTGAAGAAATTCAATAGATAATAATGCAATTGCATACTTTAACTTTAAAAAATGATTTAATATCAACCCTAGCTGGTGTAGCTCAGTGGATTGAGTGTGGACCTATGAACCAAAGGGTCGCTGGTTTGATTCCCAGTCAGGGCACATGCCTGTGTTACAAGGCAAATCCCCAGTAGGGGGCGCACGAGCAGCAACCACACATTGATGTTTCTCTCCCTCACCTTCTCCCTCTCTTCAGCTCCCTCTAAAAATAAATAAATAAAAACCTTTAACAAAGTAATTTGATATAAAAGAAGGGATTATATATTACAATTTGTTTAGGAAGAAATATTGAGAAAAATACAGAAAGGCAGGTAAAAGAGAAGAACAAAATAAGAGTAAAGGTGATGGATATAGAAGGCCCCAAAATATGAGCTAACATGCAGCTACTTGATGTACTTAAAGAAGAGATGTGTACAAATGAAGCAAAATGGACTTCTTTTAAGAAAAGAAGAAAAAACTTACCAGTAATTAAGGAATACCTGAATCTACATTTGAACAGATCTCCCTATCACAAAACAATAAAAAGGAGTAACAAATATCAAGATATACTTAAACGATGATACACTTCAATTTCTGGAAGGAAACCTTACCTAGGTAGAATAACAAGGAAAAGATCATCTACCAATGAAAGAAAAAAAATGACTTACTTGGACATTCTCCACACTCTCTTATAAAAGAGTATAACAACTTCTACAAAGTTTATATAGACGTCCTTGAAAAAATTGTATCTCTATCAGTCCAGCTATTAGTCATGGATGAAGGGATTAAACAGGCAACCTGAAAACTCAGGGTGTATGGAACTAGGTAGGTAGGGATGTGGATAGATGATAGGCAGGTACAGAGGGAGAAAGGGTGAGGGGAGAGAGCAAGAATGGAGGTGAGGGAGAGGTAGAGAGAGGAAAATTTCCTAGGAAAAAAAATGTTTATTTAGAACAATATAAACAAACAAGAGATTCAAACAAAGAATTCACAAATGAGGAACTGGTAGTGTAAACAGGGTACTCAGAAGTAGAGAGTAAAAATAAATATACATTTATCACAGCTATTTCTTAAATGTTGATAGTGTTTATAGTTATTGAATAGCTGAACTACTGTGAAAGTTAAAAGAATGCTACAAAGAAAGAATTCCCATCATAACAGTAATAAAATTATATAATAAATTGGCACCAAACCCTAATATCATGTTGCCAAAAAGAAAAAAAATGGAAAATTTCATCATATTTTTGAATGATGGAGGAATTCAATATCTCCTGTTTAACAGCAAAATCTTCTAAATTACAAAATATATAAAATGTACATGTTTTGTTATAAAAGTAATAATTAGTTGAACTGAAGACATGTCGAATACCTAACAAATTACTAGGAATAAAGGATTGGGAAACAGCCCAAATAGTAACATTTAGAAAAGAATGAAACCACAAATTAACTCTAGAGAAAACATATACAAGATGGAAAACAACTAAGCTTATCTATTATGACAATAATGTATTATGACAATACATGTAAATATGGTTGATTTCCGTATGTAATAGGAATCAGTAGAACAACAGTTCAAGGTCCTGGTATGCTCCAGGCACCAGCGTCAGATGAATGGTACAGACCCTATTCATTCCATTACTTCATTTGTCATGTAACAGAAGACTGAGCAAGTAGTGAGGGTCTCATGAGTGCTGTGAACGAGAAATCCAGAATGCTCAGAGTACATACAACAGACAGAACTAAGTTTGTCTCAAAATCAGGGAAGGCTTCTGAGCTCAGGCTGGCAAATGAGTAGAATTTCCGAGGTCATATGGAAAGGGGACATTCCAGGCATAGAATACAACACAAGTAAAAGCACTTCCAAATATTGTTTAATATTTTATTTATTTATTTTTAGAGAAAGAGGAAGGGAGGGAGAAAGATAGGAAGAGAAACATCAATGTCCCTCTCATCCCCTCCTGGAGACGTGGTCTGCAACCCAGACATTTGCCCTGACTAGGAATTGAATCAGTGACATTTTGGTTCATAGGCCCATGCTCAATCCACTGAACCACACCAGCCAGGGCAAGAATTTTTATTTTTATGTTCAGAATGCCTGACATAGGCAAATGAGAAGGAAATTTCCATAACATGTCTAGCAATGTAGGTCAACTTAAAACTTTTGAATGCATATTTTAAAATAATGAGTAGACCAGAAAGGTTCTAACCAGGAGTTACATCTAATCAAGTTGGCATCCCTACTAAATAATTCTGGAGGCAGCGATGAGAATGAATTAGAGCTGTGTTCTCAACCTCAGCACTATTGACATTTGGGGCCAAGTGGTTAATCCTTTGTCATCAAAGAGTGTTCTGGGCATTGTGTAATGGTGAGCAGTACCTATGACTTCCACCTACTAGATGCCGATAGCACCACCCACTAGTGGTGAGCACCAAAATGACAAACAAATGTCCCTTCAATGACAAAATTGCCCCAGCTGGGAATCACTGGATGGCAGGGAATCAAAGGGATGAACAGAGGCTGAGGAGTAGGCTGTTGAGTGGACCAGACAAGGGGTGGCATTTGCTCATGATAGAATATAGAAGTATATATAAATGGGGAGAAAGGGAATAAAAATGAATGCTTGAGGGAGTAGATTTGATCTTGAGTCATTCAATATTGGAAATGGGGGAGGAAGAATTGGGCATTAATCCTGAGTGCACAGTCTTGGTGGATTAGTACTTCTGAAATGGAATAAAACAGGGCAATGAGCAAAAACATGGGGGCAATCTTAATTTTGCTTTGGACATGTTGCCTCCACAGTGTTTATGAAATACCCAAGGACTGATAGATGTACATGATGATTATCTCTGAGTTGTGGGTAGTGGTGTGCTGATTTTTCCCCATTTTCACTATTGTTTTAGTTATTAAAGTATTCATTTTATGAGCATGTATAATTCATATAATCAGAAAGCTATTAAAACTTTTTCCCACATTGAAAAAGTTAGTATGCAATTAATCTGAAGGTTATAAATAATTCATTTAAATGTACAGGCTATTTAACCTCATATGATTTGATATTGTTTATTAGGTGTTAATATACCTTTTAAATTGCACTTGTTACATGCAGTATACATTAAGTATATGTTTGTTCTCTTTTGTTTTCTGGAAACCTAATCGTGCATCTAATTAATGATAATAATGGGTACATAGTGATGAAAGATCATCTAAACTGATTATTGGATTACTATAGATGCCCTAAAAGGCCGAGTTGATTTTAACCTTTACCTTTTATATTCTTTTCCTTAATTCATCTAAATTAGATTTAAGTTTTTATCCTATGATCCATTTGACAGTATGGATAAAGAAAATTCTAGTCCACTTATTTCTATGATGAATGGTAGACATCCTCACTTTTCATAATCTTTAAGAAAAAATATAGTAGAAATAATATTTTTCTTTCTACAATTCACAGCAATATACAGCATACACAACCACACAACCACATTCCCATTTTTGCATAAGCTAAGTGAATTCCAGGAATAAGAGAAAGAATTCACATGTCAGCAATTTAAATCCTTTAGAATTTTCTGCTTTGTGAGCACAAGGATCTCCAGTGAGGAAAAAAAAAATCCTTATTTTTTCTTTACTTCCTTTATTTTCACACTGACTTGGGCTGGTAGTACATATTTCTGACAAGTACTTGGTTGGCAAATACTTTGTAGATGTTTCCATTATATTGCCCTCGGAGGAGTAAGCAGCTCATTCAGGTTGCTGAAGTCTGTAGCACTGACAACATAATTAATGAAAAGTCACTGAAATGTGTAAAGGTTCAAAGCGGCCAAAAAGCCAACAGTCCCACCCACAATTCAGGATCCTTTCCTGAGACTGTCTGGGTTCTGACTGTGATCTAACTCAGGCTGGCCCCTGAGGACCTGGCTGTGCTGCTAATGGTACCTTCCTAGTAACAGACATTATGTGTTCCTGGGGATATTTGTCATATCATAGCAGCTTCTTACACATTCTTGATTTTAACCATAAAAGTCAAACTGTTCTTAAGGAACATCAAAAACATCTTTATCACATTGGCTAGCTCTGAATATGAACCCACATGATGCGCATACCTGTTTTATTAGATTTATTCTTTGATCAAGCCTCCGTGTAGATACGTTTTCAATATGTGCATAATGAGATGTCAAGTTTTATTAGTTGCCAAAGGACATACTGGGGAGATCTTCTCCTCTGTCATTTGTTTACATGTCTGAACTAAACATTTAAGAACAAATGCAAATTCTGTGATAGATTTACTCTTTGCCATTGGATGTAGCAGGTGAAGTCGACCACCACTCTAATATCAGCAGATAAACAGGAACAATGCAATGAAATGAAACCTTTACAGAAATGATGGTCTCCAAAATTTTAAACACCCCCCAGATATATTTTTAAAACAAAGCATTAATTCAGAAATAGATTTACTTATTCTGATTTAATGGTGGATTTTGAGGAGGAAGGAAGGAGGGAAGGAAAGCTATTAACACAAAAGTATTTGATTTATTTCAATTTAATAAGAGGAACAAAATAAGGTGTTGACAATAAGTCAGATATAAAGCATTCTTAGGCCTATGTGAAGAATATGGAAAAAATAATTTTGACTTATGGTGCAGAGATGGGAAATTTTAGTTATAAGAAATTTGGTTCTTCTCAAGTATAAAAGACACATGGATAAAAAACTAGGAGCGGGTGGAAATGGGAGGGAGGAGGGGAGGGCTGGGTGGGTGGGCTGGGATGGGAGTAAAAGACAGAAAATTGTACTGCAACAACAATTAAAAGAAAATTTAAAAAGAAGAAATTTGGTTCTTCTTTAGGAACAATAACATTAAGTTTCACCTTTGATCACTCAGAAGACAAGACTGTATCTACTCGAATTTCACCAGTAGGCATGAAGATATAACACTGCAGAAAAGTGTCCTATTCGATCTTGTTTTCCCATCACCTAGCACGGGGCCTGGCATATTCATTTACTGATTCAACAAATATTTATTTGGCTCCCATAGGCATGTGGCATTGGAACCTCCTCTGTAAACTTTTTCTAACAGGAGTGACAGACATTGAATGAGTGACTGGCACATATGTTCAGAAATAGATGGCTGATCGGCTGGATGGATGGATGATGGATGAATGAATGGGTGGAATGAATAACAAAGTCGACAGCCTGAGAAGGTACATGAGGCTCTGCCACCCCAGGCTCTACTATAGTAGTGTCTGGCATGTAGTAGATGCTGATGAAATACTTGTTCAATGTATAAATGAATGGCTAAATGATTACATGGAATGTAAATGACTGCATTTTCTTATTCTCCACTTCCAGTATTATGGAAAATACCCAAAGGCAAAGGCTATACCGATCAGTATCATTGTAGGAAACACATCCGATGGAAGAGCTGGAAGGGGAAAATATATGACTGAGCTTGCCCTGGCTGAGTGGCTCAGCTGGTTGGAACATTGCTCCATATACCAAAAGGTCATGGGTTAGATTCCTGGACAGGAAACATACGTAGGTTGGAAGTTCGATCCCTGGTAGGGCATGTAATGGAGAGAAGCAGCCAATGTTTCTCATACATCTCTCTCTCTCTCTCTCTCTCCTCGCCCACCTTCCTCTATCTCTAAAATCAATAAACATATCCTCAGGTGAGGATAAAAAGAAAGAATTAGTTTTAAAATATAAATGTGCATGTCAGAATCATGTTAAGAATATTTGTGAAAAAAACCTGGCTGGTGTAGCTCAGTGGATTGAGCATGGGCCTGCAACCCAAAGGGTCACTGGTTCAATTCCCAGTCAGGGCACATGCCTGAGTGGCAGGCCAAGTCCCAGTAGAGGAAGCGAGAGAGGCAACCGCACACTGATGTTTCTCTCCGTCTCTTTCTCCTTCCCTTCCACTCTCTCTAAAAATAAATAACAAAATATTTAAAAAGATAATATTTCTGAAATAAGCAAGATTGCTTCTTCATAGGAAATTTGATAAGTAAAACACAAAATGAATTTAACTGTGTGAGACACGAAACTATGAAAACAAAGCACATGGCATATTTGTTGACCTCAATTTAGAAACTCAATTGATTAAAAACAGTACAACCATCCTTAGTTGGCAATATGCTAAAAAATTAATGAATTATCATCATAGTTTTGCTTTAAACTTTTCAGCCTGTTGCTCTTGTTCCATTCGAGGCACAACTTTTAATTTCAGAAACTGAAGAGCTTGTTCAAAGTGATTGCTAATGTTTTAAAAGAAACCCAATAAATTATATCGTTGTTTTCCACCATCCAAAAGGTGAATTCATTTAGAAAAGACATAAATGTTAGGCAATATGAAGATTTAAAACGTCACCTGTATTACCGATAAAGCTAGAACTAGTTAACATGGCTTTGACAGAAAACTACAGCAGCTTTTCCAAGGCCGCTCCGCATTGGACAACTCCCCCACCCCCTCAGCGGCTGCTCTAGGCACAACTCCGCGCACGGAGCCTTTCCCTGTCAAACTTTCTTCAAGGCCAAGGTCAGAAAGGCTTGCTTTCTACAGGCAGGTTAACTTCAGAAGGAAGGGTGGGGAAAGGCTGAGGACTGATTTCCAGTTCTTCTGCCAAACTCAACAGTGAAGAAACTTGCTCCACCTCGTGAGGGAGAAATAAATGTTAAAACCCAAGGTTGAGAGTGTTTAGACAAAAAATATCTTTCTACACGGGAATCATCATGGAAGTCTCCCTCCACCCAAAGGTAATGTACGAAAACAAGAGGTCATAAAGGGTATAAAAACCTCTAGAGTTCAGCAGCTATGCAAGAGGAAAGCCCCTAATGTTTAGGAAGACTTCACCTCATTCCTAAAGAAAATCAATTATAGGAGCTCAGAAACCAAATACACTTCATTAAATGGCTTAGAACTTTAATTAAAATATTTTAGGTACACTTACTGATTAGGTTTAAAAATCACCTGAACTGACATGAAAACTATAGTTTCAGATACAATAAACTAATGTTGAAATATCTTTAAAATTATGCCATTAAATATGCTTGCTTTTCCCCCATAACCTCTGCCTGCCTCTAAGGTTGTGCACGAGTGGTATACTATAAGGGTAAAAGCTATTGATGGGTAAAATTGTTACGCTGAGATGTTTGGATTAATTCACCCTTTTTTCTGCTGTATTGTCCCCTGTCCCCTCGCCACACATACTTCACCTGCCCACTTTTCCTGCGCCAACTCAGAGGAAGGAAGGTATAGGGAAGGGCTAAAAATATAAGTGGGTGGCAAGTCCTCATTGTTGTTTCCAAAAACTCAAGCCCTTTAGAACATTTAGTAAGTTTGTTGGGCATGGTGGGCAGGGGGAGGAAGATAGAAAGGAGAGGCAGGTTAATTAGAAGAGCTAAGATTTCCTTAACAGTGTTTTCGACCACCCATACAAACATTGTGTATCTCTTCGTGCTGGGAACACAAGGAGGAGAGGGTCCTGTCAGTGTGCAGCCAAGACCCCAGCAAAGAACATCTTTCTGGGCCACTAGTGTGAAGCCACAGGCAGGGGCCACCTGGTCAGGAATATGGGTTGTCTCAGGCTGGTTTGTGTGGACATACAACTCGGTAACCCTCCCCCAAAACCCTAACACTGTGAGGTTTAGACACTTGCATGACCTTGAGAAAGGAGGGAAAGCCCAAGAATTATGAGGTTAGAATTCTATATAGAATAGTGGGTTTAATGTGGAAATTAACTGATTTATGGAAAATAAAGAAATGTGTTGTTTTTGCTCATCCAAGTTGTAGACCAACTATATACCCATACAAAATTCCAAGTGTTCATTTTTCAGTATGATACCTGATAATATTCCACTTGTAGAAATTCAGTTGAGAAATTATGTGAGTGATCAAAATGAAGAGTTTCATATTTATTTATGTAACAGAACAATAGAGAGTGTAGCGAATAAAGGATCAGACAAATTGTGTTTAACTCACATCACCACTGTTGACTATATGACTTTGGGTAAATCACACCTTCTCATCTGTAACAATTCTCTCAATACTATCCTAATGTCTTCTTGAAGGAAAAGAGCAGGGAATTTCTAAGAAGGTTGCAAACCATACCAGTTCTAGGTATTATTATGATTATGACTGGGAAACTGGGAATAGATTAAAAAAGAGAGAAATTTATATGTGAGAAATACATAATTTTCTGGTCCTTAATTCAAGCCTATTGGCTTTTTCACTTTAATAATAAATTTATCTATCACTGTATTTTTACAGGCACTTTATTCAGCCAGAAAGGGGCTGAGTGCCATATATGCTGGACTAGAAAATATAGACAGTTAAACCTCTTGAAGAAGATCAGCCAGTGATTACAGCTGGGAGGATCTGGTGTTGAGGGGTGGTGCCACTTGGCTGAAATCTCTCCGGGCGTCAGTTTCCACAGTTATCATATGGAGGTATATATCAATGGCAGCAGAGATGAGATAAGAAACAGGGTGATTTGTGAGAAGAGGAGAAGCCCCTAGCTCTACTGGAATGGTCAGGGGATCCTTCAAAGAGGAATAAAACTTGATTGTCCGTCTTACAAGTGATATTTTACCTTCTGTTTGGTCCTTCTGATTTCAGCAACCCGGTTCTGATTTATTTTCTAAACATAAATACCTCTTGAATTTATCACCTACCTAAAATCTACATTCCATACTTGCTTCAGGCTTCTTACTCAAAGAACATTATTTTCTGAACTTCAAATATCTGCTGCCCCCAGACTGTATAATGAGCAGTCTTATCAACCTCTCTTTTTCCACTGAGGAGAGACAAACTTCCCCACTCATTCAGCCACACAGGTCAAAGAAAGGAAATGTCAAAATGTAGGTCAAATATCAATATCGAATGCTGCATGGGTTTATGCTGAAACCAGAAGTTAGAGTATCTTGATCAAAAGCAGTACCAAAAAATGTACTCCTTTCCTTCACTTTCTTTAAATGTACTCCATTTATAAGGAATCTTACAGTCGGTCCTCAGTATGCCAGCCATATGTGTACATGGTCATTCTATATCTCCTTGCACGTTTTTATTTGACAGGAGGAATACGTAGCATATCTCCTTCCCTGGCCAGTCACAGAATTCATGTTATCGTTATCCAATAGCAACAGGTTAGCTGCCAAAAGCAGCATGGTGAGGTGGGAGCTGCCTCTGGCAGCCTGGGTGTGGGGCTGCCCTTGAACCTTGTCATCACTTATTAATCACCATGTTCTGCTTGAAACTCATTGGACTTCTACCAGCCACCAGCGTAAATTAAAGTGAAATTCACCATCCTTTTTTCCCTTTACTTTTGTCTTGTAGCATAAAACTCCATTTAAAAGAAACTTGTGTTTTTTTTTCCTACAGAATGGAGCTTCTTTCAAGCTTTAGATGTTTTCACTTAAAATATGACATTCCTTCTTAAAGCAGTGCTTTACTTCTATTATTAAGAGATGACATGTCTGCTTACAAAATATGGAAAGCAATATTTTGGTGGTACAGCTTTATTATTTTAAAAGCAGCAAAACAGCAAGGGAAAAATATCAAAATGAACAATTCACATATACTTTGATCTGGCAATCCACTTTCTGGAAAATATCACAGTTACCCTTACAAATGTGCAAAATAACTTGTACAAGAATATCTTCCCTTGCATTGTTTGCAACAACAACAAAACCTAAATCTCCACTAACAACAGGTTGCTCAAAATGATTGTGCTGCATTTGAAAATTAAATAAAATGTAAATATTTAAAAGAATGGGGCAACACTCTGTGTACTATTTGGAGAGATTACCAAGCCATTGCATATTGTTAAGGAAATCAATCCTCACTAATCACAGATTTTACATTCATGAATTTACCTGCTTGCTAAAATTTATTTGCAGCCCCCAGTCAATAGTGGTAGACCTTTTGCATTCATTTGTTGGCATGCACAGAGCAGCAAAAAATTTGAGTCACAAAGTACATACATTCCAGCTGTGGTGGAAGAAGGTGGCTGGCTTTTTACCTCACTGTTTATTCTACAAACAAGTGTTTTTTTTTAGGGAGTCTGTTTAGTGCCACATTTCTGTGGGTGATTGTTTAAAATAACCCCCAAGCATAGAGCTCAGGGGCTGACTAGTATACTAAGCACAAGAAGGCTTTGTTGTGCCTTATGGAGAAAATATGTACCTTATATAATAATCAGGCATGAGTTATAGTGCTGTTGGCTATGAATTCAAAGTTAATCCACCAAATACGTAACATAAGGTGTTTTTAAACAGAAAGATACCTAAAACAAGGTTATGGGTTGATTCATTGGTGAAAATATGACTCACAGGAAACCAGCCTTGTATTTCTCTGAGAAGGGTTAACTCTGTATTTGCTAATTTGAAGACAGTGGCAACTTCAGAGAACACAAATATGGTGAAAAATGAAAACTGACTGTGCTTAGTTGTATGGTGGTGTGCGCAATATGTATCCATATGTCAAAGGGAAACAAAGGAAGATATGTATACGTGTCCTGTATTTGTAAAGACACAGATGTGGTTACAGTGGCAAACCATGTGTAAGGCAACTAGGTGATTGAAGGTTACATATAATTCACTTTGCAGAATGTTACATCAATTGCACATATGACTGAGTCAAAAATAAGTATTATAAAAGAACAACAGACTATTTTCCATGTTTACAGAATTTTGAAAAGTACCCTCTGACTCGTGGCCAGTACAAAAAAAAAAAGAAGATTACTTGAAGGGGATTAGAATTCCCAATATTCTAAAAGAGATACCTTTATAATCTCTTTTACCCAGATGGAGTAACCCCTACCCTGGATGGACTTTCATCCTGGTGCTGTCCACACTCAGTGCTGAAATGGGTCACCAGATTGCATGCATATATCTTTCACCAACAGAGAAGCAAATACACATTCTTCCAAAATTCCATTTGGGAAATAGAAGGGGCAGATGAGAGGATTAGAGTTGACTTGCTTAGCAAGAACATATGGCTCTTTATTGTTGCCATTTCACAAAAGAATATCCCGTGAGTAGCACTGATATAAGCACAATCACTGAAAATAACTTCAGCTGCCTTTATAGGAATTTGAATTATACCAAAATCTTGTTCAAGGCAAAAAAAATATACAGGCTCAGCAATGCCACACTAATTTTTCTCAGCTTTTGTTGCTTTGTATATGTAACGAGGGACCAGAGGATAAGCGCGGAGGTAGTCCAGAGGTGACAATGAAGACCAGGTTGATTCTCTAAATCTGTTTCCATAAACATAAGTCAGGGATAAGGGATGTGCCAAGAGCATATATAAATATAGAGTAGGTTCTATGGTACCGTTTCTCTTTTTCTAGCTTTTTTAGGGTACAGTGAAATCAGGGATGGGTTAGTGAAGAAGGAGCTGTTTGTAGAAGGTTGTGAGCAATGACAGCAATAGGGGCGCACGCGATGGCCAGCAGTTTCACAGAAACTGGACGGTGTCAGGTACCAAGATCCTTAAACTGACTAGCATGTCTGCTATTGTGGCACTGTAGGTATACGAGGATATGACATCATTAAAACCAAAGAGTATTCCTTTCCAAATTCAGATTATCATGTGGCTTTTCCCTACCTGAAGTGGCTAATATCAAAAACCTTTCTATTAACCCAGACGACCTGAGACAGGGAAAATATGATAGAAAAATGTTTTTCTTTCGCTAGTAACTTTAAATTGACTTGTTAAATTCAGCAAGAGCTTCCCTAAAATGAATGCAGATGCAAACCGATTAAAGATAGAATGAAAGTTTTCAGAAGAGAATGCCCTAAAGTGTTGCAAGTTGTGGACAGGGATGGCCCGGTTTGGACTTTTCCCTTGATTTTTCCAGCTAAACACTTTGAATAGAGTGTACTAAAATGAAATTTATTTGGGGCTTTTTCACAAAATAAAACCACTCCCTCACTATACATGTTTTCTTCACCACCAACACGCCTTTTCTTTTCTTTCTTCCTTTCTTTCTTCCTTTCTTTCTTCCTTTCTTTCTTTCTTTCTTTCTTTCTTTCTTTCTTTCTTTCTTTCTTTCTTTCTTTCTTCCTTTCTTTCTTCCTTTCTTTCTTTCTTTCTTTCTTTCTTTCTTTCTTTCTTTCTTTCTTTCTTTCTTTCATACTTTACTCTTGGATTCCTAATTACTAATCTTGGCTTCCATTTGGTTTTGGCCACTTTGGGGTTTGCAAGTTTGGTTTATTTGCTGCTTCTGAGTTTAGTGGAACTGCTAAGCTGGTTAAAAAATGTGTTTGAACGTCAGGAGAGACCAATTCCTGCTTCAGCATTTGCTAACTGTCGCTTCCCCATTGTTACTGCAGCTAATTACCACCAACTTGGTGGTTTGGACCAACACAGATTTTTATTTACATTTTGGAGGTCAGAAGCCAAAACGGGTTTCACAGGCTAAAATCAAGTGTCAGCGGGGCTGCATTTTTTCTGGATGCTTTAGGGAGCCATCTGGTCCCTTGCCCTTCTCAGCTTCTCCAGGCCACCTGCATTCCTGGCCTCCTGTCCCCTGCCTCCATCTCCAAAGCCAGCACTATAGTTTATCTTCAGCCATCTCTGGGACTCTCACCTCCCTCTTTCACTTGTAAAAGGGGAAAGATTTATAGGATCTGAAAACAAACCAGAGTATTCCCCTCTTTCACTTGTAGGAATCCTTTGACAAAATTGAACCCACACAGAAAATCCAGTATATGTCTCCCTTTTAAGATTCTTAACATAATTATAACAACAAATCACACCTATATTTGACAAGTAAAGTGACATATTCTCAGTTTCTGGGGTCTAGGGCATGAATATCTTTGGGGAGAGGGGAGGTCATTATTCTGCTCACTGCACCAACCTACTGTTATTTGTTCCTTAAGCCTGTTTCCTTGTGAGCCAATTTATCTCATTAAGTTCAGCTATTGATTTAGGAAGATTAAAGGTAATCTAATTTTAAGTATTTCACATTTTTTAATTTGCCTTGGCCAAATAATCTTCTAAGAAAGCAATATTGGAATCTACATTTATTGTGACAGTCTCTCTAAACGAATCAAAGATTAAACACAATTGCAGGTTTGGGATTTTACCCTCTTTTCACAGTATGGCATTTGTCAAATAAATTTTGTGCATGTCAAAGATTGCCAAAAGTGGTTTCTACTACTCTAACTGGTCCTTGGTGGAGTTATGCCATTTAGAAAGGTTGTCATTAATTGCTGTGACCATTAAGGGTGCTGAGTGCACACTTCATGTCTCCACAATCTGTCCGATAGACTAATCACTGCTGGCTGAGAATCTGACAAAACTCCAGACTCTGGGTAAATGGGACTAAACAAGGTAGCTCTCAGGAATACAAAGACAAGACTGAGGAAAGTCTGACGATGTTTAGATAAGGTGATCCAAGGAAAACTGTGTACATGGATGCCCAACAAGATTTTCTGGACGTGCTTTCAAAGATGGATTTATCAAGACTCTATCAATCCTCTCCCTACACACACCCATTCTTATGATTTTAAAACATACAGAAAGAAGAACAGACAGAGGCAAGCAAAACAGTAGTTTTGTTAGTCACAAGGAATGTTTGTATCAAGGATGAGAGTTATCAAGTGCAATTAGTTACCAAAGGATTCTTGAAAATGAAATAATTTCTTAGGAAGAAATACAAACTTAATGCTTGCGGCCCCATGAAAAATAATGAAACTCCAACACAATTCAAGATTTGCGCACCATCCTTGTAGGGAACATTCAAGGGTCTTACACTGTCATTAAGAGCCATCTCAGTTGGTTCCTGGTGAACCTCAAGAATAGTTGCAATTTCTGAACTATAACCAGCCTTAAAAAAGCAAAAACTAAGGTTATCTAGATTCACTTGAGCAAGGGAGAAAGAACACTGCTTTGACAAAGTTGTGGCATATCAGCAAGGGGAGTTTAGAAGTGAGAATTTCATAGGATTTAGATCTTTGTTTCATTGGTTTAAAGCAGGCTTTTCAAGGAAAGAAACTGGACACGGTTCCAGGCGTCATACCTCAGGAATGGTGAAGCAAGGGTCTTACAGTAAATTCCGAGAAGTAAACTTTTGTTTATAAAGTAACCTACTTGAACAGATGAGCAAAATAGAGCTGTCACAGATCAATTGATTTATAAGAATTTCCTAAAGCAAATAGTGAAGCCATTTATTGATTTATAGTCTTATCTTTTCTGGACTGGAACAAACAACTAAGTCATGCTGACACAGATGCTCTCAGTCCTGAGTTCTAACAGTTATGTCAGATTGATATAGGTGGTCATATTTCTCAATCATGTGGCCACCCAGCTAAAGGCACATTTTCCTACCTTCCAACCCTGTTTGCAGGAATGAGGGTCCATATATCTTGGTTTGGGACAATGGGATAAGGGTGGAAGTGATAAATACAAATTTAGAGTTGTATCCCTCAGAGGTTAAAAAAAAATGCACCCTCCTTCTTTCCTTTCTCCAAACCATAGAAAAAAAACTTAAATTGCAGATAGCAGAACAGAAAAGTAATAGAGCCCTAGGTCCCCACCATCCACTATCACCTCAGTCATGATTTACTTATATTCAGACTGTTACAAAGAAAAAAATGTCTAGCTTATTTAAGCCTCTGTTTTGGAGGAGTGTTTTGTACCAGTCCAACCAGGATCCTAACTAAAACTGCCTCTCAAAATTCTTATGTCCATCTCTTTGGTAACTTGACTTTTCCTTTTCACTTAAAACCACACTCTCTCCTTACATACATCTTATCAGCAATCCTTCACCCTCACCCCAAATCCTCTGACTCCTCTCTGCCTCCAGACCCATCCTTCTAACTGAAGTCACCAGCATCTCTTGCCTAAACTGCTGCAGTAGGTGCCGATTCAATCCCTGCTTCCACATGGGACCCCTCTACAAACCATGTTCTGTCTAACTAAATCATGGTCTGTTTAGAATATGAAACAGATAATACCATTCTCCTGAGTGAATCTTTGCTCTGTACCTAAAGTAAAATCCAAATTCTTTCCCAGGACTTGGAAGACACACTGATCTAACCCTAGCCTGTCTGGACAGTGTCATCTCTCATCCCTCTCTTCCTTACTCACCACGCTCCAGCCACACTGGCCTTCTTTGAACTCCTCAATAATCCCAAGTTATTCATTCTGTGGTCGTCCTTCTGCACCTGATTCTTCTTCTACCTAGACTGCACCATCCTTTGATCTTTGCTATACCTGGCTTCTCGTCCTTCAGGTCTCATTTCAAGCATTGCTTTGCATTTAGGCTTCCCTGACCACCTCACTAAATATAGCTCCCAACAAAATGAAGCTCCATGGAAGCAGACATCTGTCTGGCTTGCTCATCATTGTAATTCCAATGCCCAGAACAGGACTTGTGACATTGTACATACAATGAGATAGGTACTGAATGAATAAATACAATAAGAACATTAATGCTCATTGCCTTCATAGTGTCTATCATGTAAGTGAAGCTCCTTAATTAGCAGATAATGTACTGCTGTTGTTGTGTTGTGGATGATTTGAATTCTCACCTGGCTCTTAGCTCTACAGTATTGGGTTAGCATTTTAATACCCTAAGGCGAGAGAGCCCCCCACAGTCCACAGACTGGCTCCCCTCTGAATCCCATCAACAGAGCTCCCTTCGCCTCTCTCACACATACCCAGACCACACGGGAGAGATCCGATGCCAACTCATTTGGGAATCTTGAACGTGTCACAAGATACTTGTCCATTGAATCAATTACATTTCATGTTCTAACAATTACCACAAATGTCTAAATCATGGAACTTGCTTCCATGTTTACAACAAAATTTTATGTGCTATTCATTACATTCTCTAAACAACCTCCGGAACAAAAGTTCATGCACCACTGATTCTGGTAGAGTCATAAAGCACCGGTAGACATGACCTGGGCTTTGACCTTTCGTAGTCCCAAACTCCTTCTCCCTCAGCATAAAATACACCTCTTTAAAATAAACTTCCAATTTTTAAAGATGGAAAAGAAGGTAGTAGAAGATTAGCTTTGCAGCCTCTAGAATATAGTTCTGTAGGCCTCAAGATCGAAACCTGGAAGCTGAGGGACAGTGGTAAGAACCACACACGTACCAAAGAGTCTTGAGAGTGAAGTGACTACATGTTATGTGTATAAAAGTTGGAATTTAGTTACTGTTGTGTCAGGGCCTGAAATCTCACTGGGAGTCCAAATGTAGAAGTCACACCTCATGGGAATCAATGAGTTTTTTCCTTCTTTCAGCTAACAGCCTTCTCACTTTTTGTGTCAATAGGAGAAAGAACAGAGCAGAAAACATAAATTCCAAACTCAGCAATGTTACCCTCTTCCACCTCATGTAGCACAAACATGGTAATATTACTTTTGAGATAATGAAAGCTATAATAATTCGATGGAACTAAAAAGAGGGAGGGGATCTTTTACGCAATGTGTGTTCCCCGAGTCACAAAGATGTGAATTAAATTACTGTGTAATTGGCAATACAGCCAGTTGCTATTTACGTTGTGCAGGGATCTTTACCTGCCTCCCTCTCTCTCTTTATTACCCGGATATAACTGTTAGAGATAGAACTACTGACCACATAGAGAAGAAATGAGAAAAAAGAAACAGCCAACAGTGCATCCAAAGTAGCAAGAAAACAGATACTTCACAAGAGTGTGAGGTCTAACCCTCACATCTGCTCTTCCTGAGCTCTGTGTCCTAAGGCAAGCTACTTAATCTCTACATTTCCTTCCCTGCATCTGTAAACGTGAGACTGTGGAGTGATCTGTACATAGTATGTGTTCAAAAAAAAGTTTATAGTTCCTTAGGTCACCTGACCTTTTGCAAATTTCACACTCTGCAAATCAGTTGCTGTGTACAAAGGCACTGAAACAGCCCAGAGTATTATTAATAATAAAAACAGTGGCATGTTTCATTATCTTCAACAGGTACTTCTCAATTCTACTCCCCCCTTTATAAAACTGCCTTGTCTATTTAAAATTTAATTATATTTTTTATTTATGTATCACCTAGGCAAACCCAACCTAGCCCTTTTATACATACATAAAATATAACGTAATGGAGTTGGGTTATGGAAACACTAGAACCATGAAAACTGGCAATGGTGCTTGGATCACTCTAGAATGAAAAGTTAATTACAAAATAGTACCCTAAGAACAGAAGTGAAATGATGCTCTAGTAAGCTTGGGCTGCTGTCCAAAAATATACCTAGTGGGTGGCTTACACAACCAGCATTTATTTTCCCCTGTTCTGGGGGCTGGAAAGTCCGAGATCAAGGGGACTGCAGGTTCTATGTCTGATGAGAGCTCACTTCCTTGCGTGCACTAGTCCACCAATGGGGTCCCACCTTCATGACCTCACTGCCACCTTATCTCCTTTTAAGGGCCCTACCTTCTAACACCATCACTTTGGGTGTAAAGACAAATACATGAATTCTTGGGAGACACAAACGAAAGTCCAAAACAAACAGCCTTTACCAAAAAAAGGAAAAAGAAGTGACGATACCTGTTCACATCTAACTGCATTACAAACAGCACAAAGTTCCTTTGCAAAATATGCCGACTTACCCAAAATCACATAAATAAATTATATCGTGTTTGGACTTACCTCTGGAGTAAATGAATACTTACAACAGTGATCAATGAACAAATGTGAAGCTATCTTTTGGCATAATAGTACTAATAAATAAAAGTAGTACTCCACAAATCTTATTTTCATTGGGTAATCATAGACTTAGAATAAATGACATTGGGAAGATTGATCAAATTATGTTTATATTAATGTGAGGTTAAAGTTATATTTTTAAAAATCCTCTATTCTTTACATTTTAAAGTGGTTAGTTGAAAAATATGGATAATAACAGACCCTTTAGAGTTAAAATGACTTTTAACTCTCATTTACTGTGAAAAAACCTCCAGGATATTTTGGGAGAAACAAATGCCTAAATTACTCAGAGATGCATATATTTTTATGCATATATAAAAGAGCCAGATGTTTTCTTCTGGGGAGAAAGTTATCTGTTTTGGAAAAGGTTAGCTCTCCTACGTAAGTATCACGAATTATGCAATAACAATTTTTTGCTAATAGTGTTTTTAATCTTTTCACCCAAATCATTTACAAAATTATGCCTCTGTAGAAGGAACAGTATTAGTTTGTAAAGGCTGTTTTATTTTAAATGTTCTGGTATAAAGAAGAATGAAGTATTATATAATTTTCTGGTATTATAGAACTCAGAGAAACACAAGAGATGGAAAAAAGAGCCTATAAAAATATCTCTCTTCTTTGGTCCTTTGTAGCACTCATGGTTTGTCCTACTCTAAGATTTTTATATTAGTTTGAAAATCTAAATTGGCCAACTGACCCTTTATATGTATATATTTTTTCTGTACCATTTATAAACATGAATGGTAGTAACTTCCAAAGGGACAGAGAAATTAAGAAAGTTGCCCAGGGTTATGGGAGGTAATGGTGAGAGCCAGGAACTGAGTCTAAGCACAGTTTGAACTCTAAGCATTCATTCTCCTGCCTTCCAATAGCCATGGATTAACTGGCAGAAAGAATAAAAGATGAGGTCAAGGGAAATGGAATTACTAGAGAAAGTGAAGGAGGTGATGGGGATAGGGATTATGTCATTGCTGGAAGATTTACACTAGAGCATTAAACTTGAGGGTAAAGGAGAAGCTGGCTGAGTAGTAAATATATTGTCCTTTGTGATAATTCAGCTATGATAACAAGCTACGTGAACGTAAATGTTTAAAACCACTATTTTCTTCATGCAATGTATTTTTCATTTTAGATATTGTATCCTTCATTTCTGAATGATTCTTCTTTTATAGTCTCTACATCCTTTTAATGCCTACTTTCTCTTTGTTTATGTTGTCACTGAGATTATCCATTCTTCCCCTAAGGTCCTTGAGCATCCTTACAACCATTATTTTATACTCTTCATCTGGCATTTCTGTTGCTTCCTTTTCATCTGTTTCATTTAATTCTTTTTCTGGGGATTTCTCTGTTCTTTTGCTTGGAACATTTTTCTTTGTCTGTCCACTTTGTCTCTATGTATTAGGTAGATCTGCTATGACTCCCAAACTTGTTATGATGGCTTTATGATAAAGGTGACTTGTTCCATTCAATGGCACAATCTTCCATATCACCTGAGCTCCATGCTCCATAAATGTTTTGTGTGGGTTGTATGCACCCCCTGTTGTAGTTGAGTCCTGAAGGCTGTTTGTCCTTGCATGTGAGGAACTGACCCTTCAGGCTGGGTGACTCTATGGGTCAACCTCAGTAACTGTGTTGAGACACTGTGCAGGGGCTGTCCCCTGAGGCAAAGTTGTTTCCAGCAGGATCTGGCACCTGCCAAAATGCCCTTTTGGGTGAGCCACTTTTGTGGCTAGTTGGATCAAGCTCTGGTATAGTCTGAAGCCCACCACTAGTTGTGTTGGTTCTTGCTCCACTTAAGTGAGGTTCACATTGTAGGTCGCTGCCAGCCACTGTGTATGGCTGGCCTTGGGCTACCTGTCTGCAGCTACCACACTGTTTGTGACTGACTCTACTGAGCCTGAGTGTGTGGGGGAGTCTCTGTACTTTTTAATAATAATCGTGTCACCCCATTCTTTCTTGTCTAGAATTTTGAATTAGATTTAGTAGGAGTTTTTTAATGCCATATAAAATATAATCATAACCTTTAGAATCTAATTTCTCCTTCAACTAATAGTCTTTAGAGTGAATCACTCAAGACTTTCTCCCCCTTAGCTCCTACATTCCTATTTAAATCATTATTTAACACCTCTTAGAGTACTTCATCTGATCATCATTTCTCAAAATTCTTAAGCATGACAGCTTCCTGAAACACCCACTAAAAAGCCATATAGTTAATTTCTGAGCAGGGACTGAACACAAGATTACTCCACTATAAATTGTCAGTCTCATCATCCTGGGCTTCCAGAGAGTGCACACCATGACGCTGTTCACTCACCAAGTCCACATTTATTATAACGCACTACTTATCATTGTTCAGGAAGCTGAGACTCACCTGTCAGAAGACAGAAGTGTCACATGCAGTCAGCACATTGAGGGGCTTTAAAGCCAAGTCAGCTTTGTTCAATAGGTATCCCTTTGTACTTAAGAACTTAACCCAGATGCGTCAATCTGCAAAGCACTAGAATAGGTGTAATGTAGTTTCGTAGATCTCCCCAGTGAACATGCGGCAGGCATATGAAGACACTAAGTCCCATCACTGTTTACTGAATCCACTCCTCAGAAAAACAATTTGAGGACAACAATATGCTGAGGACTGGCCACTTAGCAAGCATTTATTGAGTGCCTACTACTGTCTTCATGCACAAATTAGACAAAAAAAAAAAAGGCTTTGCAGCACACATTACTTAGAGGTCACTTGTATGTCTTCATACATGAGGTCTCAGGAAGAATAAAGAAGATTCATTTGGGTCTCCTCCCGCCTTTAGGTTAATGCGCAGTGACTCTGAGAAGGGCACGTGTGCCATTATTTAAAGTCAGTCTGGCAGAAAATGGGAGAGGTGTCAACTCAGTACGTCCACTTCTTCCTTGCTTGGAGCCAGACTTTGCTAAAGATTTTTCTACTGTATCACTACTGTTTGAAGCAATCAAATGCTGTACCCAGAACTTAGAAAGATAATTCTCTAAAATTTAGACCAAAAAAATTTAAAATTATTTAAGCAGACATAACAGATCATGTGTGTGGTATTAAAGTTGGGAATATTTAGAAATTTATATAGGGAAGGAAAAGGTCAAGGATCAGACTTAATATAGGATTCTGTTTGCAGTCTTTTTTTCTAAGGATAAGGATAAGGTTTAAATACATCCTTGCCATTATCATCCTATTGCAAGAATTAAGCCCAACCACATCTACCCAAAAAAGAAAAATAAGAAATTTATCACTCAGATGTTATTTGATATATAACAATTTATTTTTCTTATGTCAATTTTGGAAAGAAGTGAGGAGATCTGTTGAAAATAAATTTTAGTTTGTTTATATTGTTCTTTTAGGCACATAAAAACTAAGACTTGAAACTCCAATAATGATTTTCTGAAACAAAAGTAAAATTTTTTTACTGTAAATTATTGAATAGCAGGAAAGTTAGGACAAGGATGTTGGAAAAGAATAAAGACATACAAACATTATGCCCTTTATAAAAGCAATGAGAAAACTTATAAAATCAGAATTAACTTTTCAGGACTCTGGAAATTAACCCAAGGCTTGCATAAACCTGTGTTTATTTGAGAAAAGCAACTTAGTCTTGGTAGGAACTGTGAGTTCTATGGTATTTTAACTTACTTGAGTCCCATCCCCAGCTATTGAGCTCCACTGTAACCTTAAACACACACACACACACACACACACACACACACCTTATGCAGGACACACAACAGAGTTGAAGCTTTTTCTAAACCCATTCACACATAATTGTCATTATTTGACCTATTTGGTGGTTTTCTGGAAGTCCTTACTTGTAAGGCTGTATAATTTTTATCCTCACCAAAGGAGATGCTTGTTGATTTCAAAGAGAGGAGACAGGAAGGAGAGAGGAAGAGAAAAGCTGATGTGAAAGAGAAACATCAGTTGGTTTCCTCTTGCACGTGCCCCAACCAAAAATCAAACCCAGGACCCAGGCATGTGCCCTGACCAAGAATTGAACCTGTGACTTTTTGGTTTATGGGGCAATGCTCCAACCAACTGAGCCACACCAGCCAGGGGAAGTCTGCATTTTTTTTTTTTTTTGACCTGGGTTAAAATTTCCCTAGTTCAAATACTCCCTGGGGTTATTTGTTCAAACACAGGCAATTGTTTAAGTTCATGGCTGCCTGAGGAAGTGGATCACGGTTGGAACAAACAAAAGAATAAACCAAAAGATTCAAAAGAAATGCTGGGAAATAATTCATCCGTAGGCTCTTTGGACAGCACCAGCATATTGCCGAGAATGTAGCGTCTAATTAGCATAGATAAGAGTATGCGCAGGTTAAGGTCTGTGCACACATTCAAGAGAGACCTGAGGAGGTCCTCAGCTCTCTCGCACGTCTGCCTGAACTTGAAATTATTCGGGAGGTGAAGGCTAAGGCAGCAGTGTAAGGGTAAGTGTTGAAGGCAACCCCTGAAATGCACACAGAGCTCCTACCAAAAACTAGGGGACTTATGGTTTGGGGTATAAAAGGAAATATATGATGACTTATTAGTTGACCACTAAGTAAACTGATCGAGATGCCAGTGGCTACATGTGATGAAAAATATAGATGCCACAGAATTAGATTGGAAAGGCAGGGAACAACCAGTAGAAAAGAAATGGAGCTACGTAGGAACAACGTTTCTGTTTCCTGGGAAATTAAGTTAATATTAACCCTTACTAAATTGTTAGAAATGAAACTCTGATGTGATTCCATGATAATGACTAAGACAATAACACCAAAAATATAGCTAAGAAAACACAAGGGAATTAAAAGGGTACATTAGAAGACATCCATTTATTAAAATATCTATTATTTAGACATGAGAAGGAAAGGTATCCTGCCATTTGCAACAGCATGGATGGATCATGCATACCTTATACTACATGAGATAAGTCAGACAGGGAAAGAAAATACTCCATGCTATCACTTACGTGTGAAATCTGAAATGGTCAAACTTGTGGGGAAAAAAAAGGAGGTAAATACTAGTTCCTTGGGGATGGGGGTAAGGGGATAAGACTGATATTTAAAAGTACAAACTTACAAGTAGTAAATAAGCTGTGGAGATTTAATTCACAGTATAAGAAATACAGACAACAATATTGTTCTGTAATTATGTAATGTGATAAATATCACTACACCCATCATATTATAATACATAAATATACCAAAGTAACACATTATGTATCTTAAATTTATGTAATTTTATATGTCAGATTGGTGGCTATCAATATTGAAAACACCTTAGAACATATAGGCAAAATAAAAAGTGACCAAAATGTTTAAAATATTTTCAAATATATAGGAAAAAATAAAAATCTGTATTAAAAAATAAAATACCTATTTACTACAAAGAAGGCAAACACAGAGAAACAGGGAAAACAAACAGACATTAGAGAGACATTAGAAAGTTGGCATAAGAAGAATTTTTACATTTTGAATGAGATTTTAAACTAGCTGGAGCTGACGAGGCAGAAGGTACATAAGGTATATAGGAGTGGGGCCTTCGGCTTTCTCTCCATTATCTCATCTTTTTCCTGACCTGCGCTGTCTTTTTAAATCTAGAAATTTCTTGAGAGTAAACACACCAACTTTCAGTGTTCTGTATGCGGCCAGAAACAGATGGAAAAGTGCCTTTCAAACCCCAAAAATGAGGGGTAAGGGAGAATAAATGTGCAACTTCCCCATAAATGCCTCACTGATGACTTCATTACAGCATCCTTCCTCCTGTTTATCCCTGGCTGACTGCCGATCAGGAAACAAGCTGGGAGAGAGGAAAGAGAAAGAGAGTAAGAAGGAGGAGGAGACGGGGAGGGGGGGGGAGGAGAGAAGGGGGATGCTGGGTTACACAAGACAATGGCTTATAACGAAAGAGAAGAAGAACATATATTACCTTCACTTCCGGTGGCTTTTAACATAGAATGTAATTCTAAATTTGTTTCTGATTCCTTTCGCACTGAGTCCATCACTCTCGTCAAACAAGCCCTCAACACACACTATATTTCATCACGTCTTCTCTTCGATTCTGTCATATTTCTTTCCCTCAAATGCTATTCTTTTCTCCTGTATAAAGAGTGGTCTTTTTTCAACATGCATTTCAGATCCCACATTCAGTTAAACTTTCCAGGTGGGCTTTGCTCAAAACGATCTCTACATCTGAAGTCCGATTCATTTCAGTTATCACTTATTACTTTTAGTCTTAATTCTAGTATTTGCATGGCAGGTTCAGATGAATATACCAGTGGCATGAACTCCAAAGGGTTTATCCCAACAGATCAATGAAATCTGGTGGTGAGCCATTGAAGAATGATCTAGAGCAGGGATCGGTGTCCCACAGCCCTTTTTCTTGAACTACAGTCATGGACGTTCATTTCCTTATTGTCTGCAATAGCAGCGCTGAGTAATCACCACTCTTTGGAGGTTTTGATAACCATCAATGACTCGGGCTTCCTCCACTTCCTACTCCAACGCCCGTACAACAGGCTTTTGTCCTCATGGCCTTTCATGACCCCAAAGTCTGCTTTATTTCCAGTCAGTTCTAATCACCGGGTTTATATATCAAGCAGCAGGAAGAAGGGACAGAAAAAGGGTAATACAGCAGTTTTTGTCTCCCTGGAGAGACTGCCCAGAGGCCCTACATAGCACACCTACTAATCTCTTATCTGCCGGAACTTATAACAACTCCTAGCAGCGAAAAGGTTAGGAAATAAGTCTTGCTGGAAATATTGCTCCACTTGATAATATAGGAGTTCTGTAAGGAAGGAGAAAGATAGATATTGGGTCAGCAATTAGTATATTCCCTATTTACTACTAAGAATTGATTTCAAGAAGCTTACATTAGGATTTACTGAAATGATTCAAAATAATCTTATGGAATTCAAAGGCAAATTTGTTTTATCTTCTTGCAAAGGACAGGGGCCAGAAATTAGAAGGATGGGATGTCCCTTCCAGTCTTTGTTTATCTTTCCCAGGCCCTGAGGTTAGTGGATCTCATTGTAAGACTCCAGTTCTCTCTCTGAATGCCAGATTTCTCTGCAGAAACACATTCCATGTCTATGCTCTTCTTCGAATATGCCAACAAATGCCCTTTAGCCCTGGTTTTGTACTCTTCCCTCCATCTAGAACCTGAATCTCATGATTGGATTCTCTGAGTTGCCAACTGAAACACCTGGAAGAAGGAATTTCACTGACAGAACTGGGTCATGTTTCCCTTGGTGATTAGATCCATTGTAGCTGAGGGGGTGGGGTGGTGCTGCCGTCACGTGGGCTGGCAGACTTTCTAGGCCACAGCAGGCAAATTCTCAGAGGAGTATATCAGAGAATCAAAGATGATAGGCAACTTCCAGAGAAGTTGTACCTTTTATAATTATACCCTGCCCCAAATACCTTATACCATGGGTTATCTTCTTAATCTTTCTAAGTGAATGAGTATGGTGCCTGTCAAGGATTCTGTTTCTCTACAGAATGGTCACACCTATGCAACAGAGATAAGAAAGAAAAGTATATGTTCTCTCGGCTTAGTCTTCCAGGCTTTTCTCAATGTACTGATAAGCCAGTCCCCAAATATATTGTGTGAAATCAGTTTCTTTTTACCTTTACAGACATGATAAAGTCTTATGGAGACAAAAAAGATAGAACACTAGTGGCCACAATCACAACTGGCCCACACAGAAACCTTAACACTTTTAGGCAAGGACATATGTGCATACAAGAATTACAGAGTTTTTTCCTCCCAGCTGGATTGTAACTTGTCTGAGCACCAGAACCACACCTTATGTTCACTTATATTTATTACATTATGCACTTAGAAAAGTAAGAAATCATGCGTATCAGGTACATAAGAAATCAGAAGAAAAATCTTAGGGGGCATTGCTGATACTCTCTGTGTTCATTTCTCAGAAATACATTACACACAAGTCATTATTTTTCATGTGTTCCTTTCTTATCCATAATCTCCAAACTCCACTTGGAAAGAAAAAAAAATGCTTTTCTAGTATGCCAAATAGAATGTAATTATCTCCTGTTGTAATTATTGCTGTTTTAAATAAAAACAAGCCTACTTGAAATGCCATTTCTTTTCTCCTTGTCATATTTTTTGAAATACTCAAAAAGTATTTCACTGGTTTCAGGGAAAACTAGCTTTCCAAGATGGGTCAGCGTTTAAGGAGTAGGGGGACAGGCTTTAGATCTTCATTGAAACAAACTGTATGCATTTAATTATTTTGTAATTATCTTGTATATTATAGTAAAATAAAAAGTTGAAGCTGCTACAAAATCTGAAGTTATGTGGGACTTCTTTTGCCTTTTAAGGCAGAGTACACATAAGTCTACAAAAAATCTGACTAGTTTAATTAGTTTTTAAATTTTTGGTTTGGTTTTGCTTTGGTGGTTTTTCTTTTCATTGACATTGAAAATATTCACAGAGAGGAACCGCTGCAGAAATGGTTTTGTGCTGATTTGTTCGTCCTGTGTGATGACAAGACATCTGAGACTCTTTAGTAGAGACTTCTGATTTTTTTAATGTATTCATTTTTAGAGATGGGGGATGGGGGAAGAGAGAGAGAGAGAGAGATTGAATTGTTGTTTTATTTTTGCATTCATTGGTTGATTCTTGTACTCGGCCTGACTGAGAATTAAATCTACAACCTTGGCATATTGACACAACACTCTAACCAACTGAACTACCCAGCCAGGGCCCTGAACTTTTTAATTTCAAAATTGTATCACTATCTGACTATGAGATATGATGTCATATATCTGTTCCTAACCAGTTACATATGTTTGCTATTAAATTCATACCATTCTTATCCTCCCTGGAAAAAATTAGGCTCTGAAAGGTATGAATATACAACCTTTAAAAAAACAGTTTATCATCATATCCTATGTGCTGTAGTTTTGGAAAGGCTTTCACACTCCCTTGATTTGAATTACATGGTGGAAAAAACTAACTTAGAGATTACATGTACAAAAACAAAAATGTTCTCCATTCTACATCATGCACTTGCTTCACTCCTATAACCAATGACATTGGCCTGGTCTTGACGAAGCCATTTAGCTTACTTGGGTCCTTACAATGCACAAGAAACACTTTCATCATTGGCATTGATATGGTATGCACATGACTTCTTGATGAATAGAGAGAGGCATGCCTACTTGCTCTATTACTATAATGGCATGACATTATAAATTACATGTTTGTTTTCTAGTAAAATATAACTGACACAAGAGAAAATAATTTATCCAAAACCATAATATAAACTCTTATATTTTCAAAGAACTTCTGTAATCAACATGATAAACCATGAACCAGGCTTATTTAAATGAGTTGTCTTTTGGCATATGGAGAGAATTATTTTCTGCTATGAAACTCAAACAAGCTGCTAGAAAATTACAGAAGACAAATACAGAAAATTGCCTTGTGCAGTCACATTTCAGAAGGATCCATTGCCCATAGCAATGACAAAAGAACAACTAGAATCTCAGAAGAAAGTGTGTTTGGCTTAGTAATAGAAAAACAGAATTTTCTTTCCTAATATCCTTCTAAACAAATCAAGTATTAATGATGCCAACAGCATAAATGTTTGAATAACTAAAAATATATATAGATAGTACTCCTAAAACTGCAGAAAATGAAAATTGTGTTTTAAGGAGTGGATTAGATACTCCAACTGCTCTGACATGTCATTGCAAGTGATGACAGAGCTGAATGAAATATTTTTTGAATCTATTAAAACACATTAATGAACTGACACAAGCATTGAGAATTACAAGGCGATGAAAAGAGAGTAGGAGTTGGATCTCAGAGAAGTAAGCAGAGCACTTAAGCTTACATACATATCAAGGCAGAAAGTTTGCTGAGAAAAATTCTGCTTTAGTTTTCAAAGTCTTTAAGGAGAAAAGCCCAAGAAGCATCCAATGTAGGTAGAAAGCCTATTAGGAAGCTTCCAGATATTTCTGGGTATTCAGAGTTCTACACCTTCAATGTAAAGATGAAGTAGAAGTAATCCTGGACCCCAAACATCTGCTATGGAAGAATTTTAAGAACATCGTGCAAGTGAAAACTTAATGCTGACTTTGAGGTTTTCAATCCTGAAAATCTGTAACCATAAGTGTGTGTGCCCTCAGTTTATCACCAGCATTATCCAAAAAGTTCCAAGTAAGTGTTTGACTGAAAGTTGTCATGGATTAGAAAAGTCTCAGATCCCTAGAAGGAACAAATATAAATCATTATAGGAGGAAAACCTTTCATAGAAGGCCTCAGTATTTAACACAAAAAAAAATTTCAAGAAAAAGGAGCAGTCAGTAAAAAAAAAAAAAACCCCACAAATACACAAGGAAACAAGACATCGTGAGGGACAACATATCCGTCCTTCAAAAGATGAAGTTTTGGAATTTTTAGACATAAAATCTCATTTAATTATGTTTTATACAGTTGAAAAATAATATAATAAAAACAATTAAAGTACTAATATAATACAATAACAATGGAACTGAAAGCAAAGAATATTTTTAACATTACCAAATACATTTGAAGTGTAAACAAATAGAACCTCTAAAAGTAAAAATATTAATATAAGCCTTTGAAAAGTCAATGAATGTATATCTGAATAAAAGCACTCCAGAGGGCAGCACAGGAATACAAATATTACATATAAAAGACAGAGTTTGAAAGACAAGGGCCAAGTGACAGAGTGCAGCTCAGACACCGTTGCAGTTGCATGAGGAGCAGAAGAGAATAGAGCAGAAACAATTGTAAGAGTAATGATAGCAATATCAAGAAAAGTTGAAAATCACCCACACAGATTCAAGAAAGCCAATGCATTCCAAACGGGATAAATAGAAAGAAACCGTATCCAATCACACCACAATGAGTGGGAAACAGAGACAAAGGGAAAGACCTTGAAACAACCAAACAGAAAATACTAATTGCCTCAAAAGGATTATTGGGCTGACAGCTAACTTACCAACAGCAACAACTGGAAGAATACAGTGAAATAGTACCATCAATACGCTGGAAGAAAATAATCATCAACCTCAGATTAGATACAATGCAAAAAAATTCGAAAGGGTGTGCTTCAGGCACATGGAAAGTGATTCAACCTATAATGTTTGAGTCACAAGAAGGAATTAAAAGAAAAAATAGTAAACATGTGAGTAAAACTAAACAAAACTTTACTTTTTACAACATTAATAGTTAATCTTGATACTTTTCTAAAATACAGAAGGTGAACCAAAGTACAAGACAAAAATAGTATATAAATCCAGCAGGTTTATAACAAGTTTTTCACTTTTTCTATCGTTTGAGAGGCTGATAATGTTAATTAGCTTTAGGTTTTGATAAATTAAAAAATCAGTAATAGTAACAGTGACAAAATGGGAATTTTTTACAATTCCAAAAGGGCTTAAATCAGTAAAGACCCCAACATATTAGAATAATTTGAAGGGGGTTTCTAACAAGATGATGAAAAGGGGTTGAGTGGCATGCAGGAGGCCTGAAGGGAGGGTTCGGTAGACTGGGCTGTTACCCCCTCTGCAGCCAAAAGGCTGAGGGGAGGAAGCATTCACAAGAACCGTTAGGGAGCAAAGTCTGTGGATACGGCTTCCTTGAAAGAAACCACAAACAGATAACTCAACAAAGTCAACCTGAGATGACCTTACAGAGTGCTACATAGTCTGAATCACCCTCCTTTTGGCCATCGTTGTCCTGCCAGGATTTGTTGTTAGTGAAACCCTTCCATATAACAGATGGCAGACAGACACATGCCTCCTGGGGCAGAGACCATCATGGAGAAGTAAGACCATGGGTTTGGGGAGCAAGGAGGTTCCCAGGGCTCACACACGACTAGACCGCACTGCAGCATTGTGTGTGTGTGTGTGTGTGTGTGTGTGGTGACAGACTGTAGGAAGGGGAGAGAGTTCAAATGTGGTGAATACACACCATAACATTCTAGGCAGCCATTACAAGGCAGACCAGAGGCAGAGTGGGTCAAAGGCCAATCTTAAAGTGCTAATGCCAAGTTAAAAACAAAAAGGTAAGGAAGATAGAGCTATCTAACACGATAACATTCATCTAGACTAAGAATACATGCATACAGTACAACAATCCACATTTAGTAAGACCACAAGATACAGAAAAGATTTGTAAACTATGGGACGAAAATAGGGAAATAGGAATAAATAAATACAAAAATATGTATATAATTCAAGAAAAGGCCTTGCACAAAACCACTGGTAATCATGGTAGTTTGCCATGAATTGAGGATTATAACTAATTCAGTGAGAAAACACATTTGGTAATCCAAAAGAGAAAAAGTAGTATTTTGGAAATAAATCTATGACTGTAAAAAACATAAATTATATAAAATATTATTAAATATAAAAGAGAAACTAAATAATGATAAACATTTTAGAAGTTTTAATTCTTTAGAAAATATATTAATTCTAATATAGTATAGACTTATTGATATAACTTCTACATATACAAAATAAAAATTGAAGGGTACATTGGGACAACTGTAATAGAATACCAATAAAAATGGATAGAACAAGATAAATGAACAAATCCATAATCATACTGACAAGTATACTTTATCAATTAAGCATAATTAAAACATTAGTAATTTGGAATATATAACACAAACATTTATAGGTAGTGTAATGCAGACATATATTGAGCAACAACCATGCACCCCTGAACTGCAGAGTACATGTTATTTTCCAGCCTATATCAAGGATTTTTCACTGTGGTAAGAATGGGTTCTCTTATTACAGACCAACACTGACAAAATATAAAACTCTCAGTTTGAAGATGTTCGAGATACACCAATGGAGTGAATATTTAATGGACAGAGATCTGGGAGAAAGGGTAAAAAGAGCTCTTGTCAGCTTCATTGAATCCTGCCTTTATCCTCAAGATGTTTGCTGATTTGCTAAGCACAGCTTTCACCAGTCTTAAGGGACTGTGGAGGCAACAATTACTATACTCCATTTTTCTCGGAGGAAAAAGTCCTAATAAACACCCCAGGCTTTCAGCTGCAACTCATGAAAGGCAAGTTTCTAGGAGCAGAACTAAACCAGATCGAGACCAGACCCAATCAGCTGTTAATGGCTGTGTTAACAGAATAGTAGAAACAGCTGAAAAGAAAATAATAAAATAGAAGATAGGTCACAAGATAATTAGCAGACTGAATCTTAATGTGAAGAAAAGATGAAAATATTAAAAGAAATGCAGTAGTCATAGGAGACGTAGTCGAAGTTTCTACCATGATGTAATTGAAATCCCAAGAGAATTGAGATGAAATGAAACGGTAACAATACCGGAAGAGAGAAGGGCCAAGAAAAACAAAATTCATCAAGGCATACAAGCAAGAAATTCTACGACCCATTACAAAGAAAGAATAAAGAACACAAACTTATGTAAAGTAAAAGTGTCAAAAACAGAAAAAATATTAAAAGCAACCAAGAAGAAGCACATAGTATCTTGAAAGGAGTAATTATAAGAATAAAAATTTATTTCTCAACAATAAAAAATTGAAGTCAGAAGTCAGTGTAATATTTTCAATTTCCCAGTAGAGAATAAATGCCAACCTAGTGAAAATATTCATCAAAACGAAGGCAAAATAAGGATATTTTTTAAAAAAAATAAAAACTGAGAAAATATGTCATCAATTAACCCTAACTAAATGAATCACCAAAAGGGATCATTTAAGCAGAAGGAAAATAAACCATGGGAAATATAGAGAAAAGGTAAATATGTGACTAAATCTAAATAAAAATAAATAATAATATTTGTCTTTTGTAAATATATTTATAATCATAATATATAACAAATTATACTTTGCTATAGTATGTTCAAGATACATTTCTATAAATAAGTAAGGTGTTTTATAATATTATGTATATTATCATATATAGTACATAAATAAAATTAATCAGGGTATAGATTCATGCAGTTTGAACATATATATCAAAAATATGATTTCCATAGAAATAAATCTAATAAAAATGTGAATATTTACAGAGAAACTTATAAAGCATTACTAAAAGTCATTAAAGAATTAAATAACTTGGAAAATACATTGTATTTGTGAATTAGATGACCAATATTATAAACATGATACTTTTACCCAGATTAATCTTATAGTTAAAGACATTTCTCATGTCTCAATGACTCAAGACATTTCAAACCGAAATCACAACTTTGGAGGCAATGGAGAGGCAGTCATAAACAAATTTGATAATGTGTTGTTGAAGAACAAAGAGCTAAGAACAGCTGAGACATTGCCAAGAAGCAGAGCAAGGTGAGATTTAATTCACAAGACAACAAAATCCATCATATCTGGAAATGATGGAACTGGTATTGGTGCAAAGGTGGACACGTTGACCGTGGAGTAAAAGCCCAGGAAATTAGCCTGCACATTCATGGCAGAGCATGGACAGGGTTGGGAAAATGTAGATTTACAATTGGGAATGCAGGGTTGATTCTTGACTGATTGATTGATTACTGTATTATTTTGTATTCTGCAAACCTAATTTTGCCCACCCCTGTACTGCAGATGCCTACAGGGGGGAAACAGACAATGGGATAAATGATACCTGGAAACTGGGACATCCATGTGGGAAGTAAATCTGAAATTGGACTCCTATCTGTCACCATTCACAAACACTGTTTTCAGGTAAGTTAAAAAAAAAATAGAAAGGGAAAATATCTGAAAGACAGTAAAGTCTATTTACCATCTCAGTTAAAAAAAAAATTCTCTTAAACAAGATTTTTAAAACAATAAAGCAAAGGGAAATACTGATGTATTTGATGACCGAAGAACTCCTCTCCATCAAGATACCACATATTGCAAACCTGAGCTAGAAACTAGGAGAAGCTATTTGCAGCATGTTAGTACTCAGAATGTACAAAGAACACCTATGCATGACTAAGGAAAAGTGATGATGATATATATTAAAGCCATAATGAAGCAGCACTTAACACGTACCACCTCAAGTGGTGAGTAGGATAAAGAACCACTTAGGGCTGGCGGGAAAACATACTATTGAATAAAAACAACAACAAGGCAAATTGCAAACAAACCCATGCAAATAGTATAATTTTGTTTCTATAAAATTCAAAAACTTAGAAAATGAAGCCAGGTATTATTTAGGGGAGTAAACATACGTAGTAAAACTATAAAGACAAAGGTGTAAGGCAGTGGTTAAAGCAAGTCCAGGCAGCGACGCCTCTGATGGATATCCCAGGACATTGGAAGATAATGGTTGTGTTCTTTTTCTTAGACTTGGCTCAATGTATCACTGATCTCATAACTCACGTCTGTTGTATAAATAATCCCTTGTAACTCTTCACATATTTAATAAGCACAATTTTTGAGAAGAATTTAGATGCCCCCTGGAATGACTCTAAGTAGTCATAACAGTTTGCCAATAATTTCCCAGAAATGGCTCATGAGCCCCACAGCCTGGAGAGAATATTTCATAATACTTGGAGTTTAGTAACTTCTGGCAATGCCAGACCTTTTGTAATTTTACTTAGCATATCGTTGGCAGAAGCCCATAAGTTCCAACCAAGAAGAAGTCCTGATGAATTTTGAAATGTCCAATAATTAGACATGAATTATGGATTTTAAAAAAATATCTCCACAAAAGAGAACAACTCTGTCTGCATGGAGTCAACTCTAACAGGCATTCTACAACCCAGATTAATGGGATATGAGAGCACTGACTTATGGAGATGAATAGGAGAATTAAATTTTATAAACTAAAAAACTCTTCCTACTAGCTAGCTTCTCAAGAGGGGACATAACTTAATTTTTTAATTTCTACTTCACTATACCATTCAGATCAAGAAAAGAAGTAGAAATAATTCTTTCTATAAAGTTTTTACACCGGAAGTTGGCTGAAGGCTTCCTGTGAAGGGCAAGCCAAGGGAATCCCTGACAAAGTGGTGTGACTCCACGTTTCTGTCCCCAAAATATTCTTGATAGCCTGCTGCCACCCCAAACTTTCATTTCACATTTAATGCCTCTAGTGAAGGTGACAACCACCCCTTAGATTGAAGGAGGCATAATGTCCCTCCCTGACAGAAGTAAATCACAGCGTGGGCCAAAGGAGGAGAAGATGAGGGACTTTTTAGTCCAAAATTATCTGAATTCACAACTAAAGACAGTGGCAAAGGTAAGGGGTTGTCACAGAAGGCAGCAATGGTTAAGAAAAAGATGTTCCAGATTGCAAGCCAAATTTTACCTCCTCACTATTTGATCACATTCCAGTATTTTATAAAGATCCTTATAAACTCCACATCTCCTGAGGGAAGCAGCCACAAAAGAGGACTGGAGTGCTAAGGGAGGAGAGACTGGCACCATCATCAAAAGCCCATGAAGTGACCTCCAAACGCCAAGATTTTTAAAATGTATTTTATTGATTATGCTATTACAGTTGTCCCATTTTCCCCCCTTCACTCCCCTCTACCCTGCACACCCCCTCCCACCCACACTCCCCTCCTTTAGTTCATGTCCAGGGGTCGTACATATAAGTTTTTTGGTTTCTACCTTTCCCATACTATTCTTGCCCTCCCCCTGTCTATTTTCCACCTACCGTCTATGGTACTTATTCTCTGTACCTTTTCCCCCCTCTCTCTCCCTCCCACTCCCCTGTTGCTAACCCTCCATGGGATCTCCATTTCTGTGTTTCTGTTCCTGTTTTAGTTGTTTGCTTAGTTTGTTTTTGTTTTTGTTTCTTTAGGTGTGGCAAAAGCCAAGATTTTGAATGAGGGGTAAAGGAAATGTGCTGTATTTTTTTAAATATTATTTATTAAGTTGACCTAGGAAGAAATGTTTCTCTTTCTTTTCTCTCTCTCTCTCTCTTTCTCGGTCAATTTGTTTCCAGGAAAGCTTAGTCTGTATAATTAATTTGCCCATTTAAAAGTTATCTAGAAAATAAGACAGAAAATTAGAATATTGCAATATAAATATGCAATTGCCACATTTAACAGGTTATATCTTTCCTGATGATGAATGTATATAAAAGGTGAAAATGAAATAAACTGTGAGAGTGACTTTAAACTCTAGTGTCTAATACACAGACACTACCTTGTCTCTCTGTGTAACATGGCAGTCACTTGGGGCCGCTGAGTGTTCACACATGGCTGGAATGACCGAAGAACTAAATTTTTAATTTTGTTTTTTAATGATTGTTCAAGTACAGTTTTCTCCCCTTTACTCCCAATCAAGCCCACCCACCCCACTCCCATCTTCCCTCCCATTACCACCCTCCCCCTAGTTTTTATGCATGTGTCTTTTAACTTTGTTCCTGTAAACCCTTCCCTTTTCCCCCTGAAATTCAGTTTAAATCTAACTTTGAAAACTAACACTGAAATTGTTAGAACACATTTAAGTATGTTTCAAAGAGCTTCAGTATGTGAACCTGCTTTTTTAACTTGAAATTTTATGAAATGTATGTACTTTAAATACATACAGGATTTCAAAGCTTGGTACCCCCCCAAAAAATAGTGCAATATGTTATTAGTAATTTTGAAATTGATCATATGCTAAAATAATATTTTTGATATTTTGGATCAAGTAAAATATATTATGAAAATTAATTGCACTTGTCACTCTTTATCTTTTGTTAGGTGGCTCTGGGAAAAATTTAAATGGCATTTGCAACTTGCATTATGTTTTCTGTGGACAGTGCTTCTGTGGAAGACAATTTTCACATCACAGGACACACAGAAAGTTTGGAGGGGAGTCACATTGAAGTTTGGGCTCCCTCCATTTGTGCCTGTATGACCGTGAACAACTCACTTGAACTCTCTGAACATTCATTTTTCTCATGTGCAGACTGAGGTAACAATGTTGAACAAAAAATATGTTTTAAGGCTTAAATTAAGATACCGTATGAAAAGGCCTTTAGAAAGGTCCAAAGTACTGGGCAGGTGCCAGTTATTTTCAGATATTTTCATTTTAATCAAGTGTACACTTGATTTATAAGCAAAATGATGGTTTAGACATGACCATGCTTTTATTTAACCCCTGTGAATAGCAAGGTTTACCCTACACTGTAAAACTATGTTGTGCAGTTTTCAGAATGCCAAGAGGCTCTTTTTATATATCAAAGGTCCAAAGTACGGGTTTCTAAAGTAGGAAAATATCGAGTTCTTTAATGTTGGGGCCACCCTGGTGGTTGCCTTTAACAGCCTAAAGCTGTTGCCTGCCATCAGCTTTAGTAAATTTATTTTATTAGTGAGTTGGGCAGAAAAAAGCCGCAGTGGATAGAACATCAGGCAATTGAGGGCTTGCATTAGGTGCCAAAGTGAATCAGGTCCTGTTTTCTTTCCCCATCAGAGAGAGAACTACTGTGTGCGGTAAATAAAATTAGATAGTGGTTTTGTGCCTCTTATTTAATAGATTAATCTCCAGTGGAAAAGTGGGCTAGTGAAATATTTGTGTGGATAGGAAAACTTTGGGAAAAATTTACAAGGCTGTTCTCTATATTAAGACAGTTGACTGTCATCAGAACTGCTGGCAGCCCGCATTCTACAGAAAACCTCACTTTAAATAGCCAGATCCACTGTATATTTTGATCATTTAGTTCATGTCAGTCAGATAATCTCGGTTAATCAATGTTATGCCAAGAAATGGACTGAAGTGGCCCTTTCTTGCATTGCAAACCCTCAAACAGCAACAACAAAAAACAGATTGAAAAGATGTATTTAAATCAGCATCGTTACTGAACACATTCTACAGCAAATGCTTGAGCCTTGTCAGAAGTCTGCACTGTAGACTGAAATGATTTACTAAACAGGATCTCACCTTCTTTGTTTACACTGCAACTCACATGTGTGTTCCTTCTTTCCAGAAATCGTTAACTCATCACCTGCAAAGTTCACAACCAATATTCTTCTAGAGTGATGACTTTGTCTATGTTATCATTTTTTAATGATTGTGAGGTACAAGTAGATTTGAATTACAACATGTCAGCAAGTAACCCCTGGATCTTTTGGTAGTATTGGAAACATAATTCTTGACCACACCATTCTAATATCCCAGAACGCCATAAACCCCTTGGACAGCCAGAGGCTACCCCGCTATAATTCTCTTCTCTGCCCTTTTTCCTTAGTCCTCCTAGATTAATTGTATAAGCGCGCACTTTTGTGCCTTACCTAGTTTTCTGTCTAATGACATTATTAATGTGGTTTTCAGGTTAAGCAGATGGCGAGATTCTGTGACTTTTGAATGCTTTTTGTGGAAGCAATTAACAATGTAGGAAGAAGGAAAAAGTTCATGAAACTAATATGATACATTTAAAAGTTCACCTTTTTAATTTTTTATTGTTGACACTATTACAGATGTCCTCAATTCCCCCCCCCAACTTTGCTCACCTCCACCCACCCCCTGCCCCCTTCCCCGGGCCTTCCCCACGCTACTGTCTGTGTCCCTGCACTGTGCATCTGTGTTCTTCGGTTCATCCCTTCACCTTTTAAGAAGTTCACTTTTTAAAGATATCCTTTAGGGAAAAAAATATAACGTTTCTGGAGAAAGCTTAACAATAATGCTAATTGTGAACGTTTATTGGACATCATATCCAGGCCAATGGTAGTTATTTTTAATTCTCACAACAATCCTATAATATAGGTACTATTATATCAACTCTATAAGATCTCTGTGATTCAAGGAGATTATTAAATAAACTTAAAAAGCATGATTGCTCTGTGGGAGGATCCATTCATCACTCACATAACCAGGATGGCAGAACTTCCATCTCTATGCATGTGCCCCTGCAGACAATGCTAGATCTGGGAAGGGAACTCCATGATCCTGAGCTGGACTTTTAAGCTTCCACCTTGAAATGCTGTACAATTCCATTCACATTCCCATGGCCAAGCAAACATGGCCACACACAACTTGAAACTCTTCCCGTGCCCAGACTGAGAACTAGAACTGCTGTGAACAGCCCTAATGGTCTCCACGCACACCAAAGACAGACTCCTTAAGTGATGTTGTTCTAGTCTGTGAATTACGTGTGCACAATTTAATATGATATATATTTATGATCGTGTTGCCCTGTAACCACATTACAATTCCTATAATTTACTTATTGTAATAACCTATACTTTCTATTTAGGGATAAACTGCCCTAAGAAAATGTTGGCTGTAACTCAGAGTCTAACAATAAACATTTATCTTCAAAATCCCTTTTTATTTTTCTCATTAGATAATTGAAGCAGAGAGGCAGAGATCCTTGTAATAATCTACATTACCTCACTTTCCTCCCTGAGTATCTTTTCCAAATAGATTATCCAGCATCATAAA